>MU685358.1:3502-48889 GCA_026770625.1 Nicotiana glauca
AAGCAGGAGCCCACCTGAAAAACAAAGGGAATACTTTCAAATTCGGCAAGCAGGAGCCCACCTGAAGAATAAAGGAAATATCTTTGCAAACGCAGCAAGCAGGAGCCCACCTGAAGAACAAAGGGAATATTTTTCTAGTACAACAAGCAGGCACCCACCTGAAAAATAAGGGAAGTACAATTCAAATTCTAGCTTTTAATATCTGATAACATGATATGCCCAGTCACCATACTGGGGCAAAATATTTTCTTTGGTTTTTTATTTTGTTATAAGCAGGAGCCCACCTGGATAACAAGGGAAGACTTTCTCAAAGTAATCGCAAGCAGGAGCCCACCTGGAGAACAAGGGAATATATTTTAATGCAATCTCAAGCAGGAGCCCTCCTGGAGAACAAGGGAATATCTTTTCAAGCAGGAGTACACCTGAAGAATGGACACATATTTCAAAACATCGTCAAGGCAACAGTCAGAATTCCGTTGGACGAATAAAAGATGCAAGTTCAAGGCAACACAAGCGCAAGTTTTAAGGCATAGATAGGGTTTCTTGTAACTCATACAGCATAGCTTATGCTAGCTTCTTTTTATCTTTACATGGTGTAATAAGGGGGTCAATAAATAGTAACAGCAGCAACAGCAGTGAAATCACAACTTCCGGTAGTCCCAGCTACCAAACACTCCTGAACTACACTGACCTGATTCCTGTTTAGCCCGGGATATGTAGGCAACCTCTGAAGCAGGGTGCGGTCAAACTTTTCAAAATGCTTCACACGGAATATGCGAATGGGCAAAAATCCCTTATTACCGCTCATTGTCTTTACACGAAAACTCTTCGAGTTTCCAGGCAAAGAGGGGCAGCTATGAGCACGTGATTTTTGCCCTAAGCAAATTATTCCTAAAATCCAAACAAAATAATTTTTCATTATTTTTACAATTTTTGTTGAAATTTATTGCATTTTTGTGTTCATTAGTTGCATAATAATTCATATTAAAAATACAAAAAAATATGCATATGCATTAGGATTTTTAATTTTACAATTTTAGTATTAATTCATTTCGAAACAATTCAAGGAAAAATCAAAAATGGCATTTTTAGTGTTTTAATTGGAAATTGCTATAAATAGTTATTAAATAAATTCTAGAATTTAATTAGTTTTAGTTAGTTTAATAATTTAATAAAATCAAAAAATATATATAAAATTGGAAAAGAAAAATAAAATACAAAATACAAAATAAAAAGTACAATACAAAAATATGAAGAAAATATAAGAAAAATAAAATAATAAAAAGAGATGGACTGATTTAAACTTTGGGCTAATTACACAACCCCAAAGCAAAACAATGCCCAGGCCTAAAATCAATCCATACCCGGTCTGCCCCTATATGAACCAAACGACCACGTTTTGAATTAGTTAAATCTGAGCCATTGAATTAATTAATCCAACGGTTGAGGCCTGGTCCCTTTAATAAATAAAACGACGACGCTTTAAATTTTCAATCACAGTCCTTGATCATTTTAATCCAACGGACAGGGTTGATCTCTTCATTAAAATAAACGACGTCGTATGAGGGCTCAAAGAATCTAAGCCGTTGATAAGTTTAATCCAACGGTCAGGGGGCAATCGTTACACTTTTAATATACCTAATACAAAAAACCTAAAAATTATTTTATATCTCTTTCATCTTCCGTCTTCCTCAGCCGCCACCAAACCCCCTCTGACCCCCGCCGGAACCCTACCGGCGGGAAATGCCAGTCACGCCAACCGCCCCCAAAAACACACCCTAGGACCGCCTTGAGCTCCTGAGTTCACCCATCTATCCCGTTTCCTTCGAATTACCCTCCTTCTGTTCGAATATCCAAAAATGTGTCGCCGGAACCCTAACTCCGGCGAACACAACTTCACCCAAACTAACCAAAAATCATACCAAACCATCCCCTGACCCTCCTCAACACGTTTTTAAGAGTCTTGAACTTCAAATCCAACTAAAACGTTTCGAAAATAAGTTTGAAGATTTTCTGATTAGAAAAGTTTCAAAATTGGCTACAAGACCTCCTTGATTCTTCGAGATTTTGATAACTAAAAAGAAGAGAGAGAGACTGTCCAAGTAAATAAAAAGAAGCTAAGTGTTCTTTTCTTCTGTTTCTTTGCTTTTATTTTTCTTGCATGTTTTTTAATTGTTTTTCGTTAATTCGTCTGAATATCTGTTTGTTACTAGAGTTACTGATTTTTGCTAAAAATAACATCTTAATATTAGGTTTTTAATAAATATATTATGATAAAATTTTGATCAAATAAAATTGATAGCTTGATTAGTAAATCGGATTTTATAATTGAATAATGTGATTTTAATTTTTTTAGTTTTTGATAACTGATTGGTTATAGCTGTTAATTAGTTAATATTAAAACTAGGATTAGATTTGTTAATTCCTGGTAATTAGTTGGTTATAATTGGTAGAAAATTAGGTTTATGAATTCGGCAGTTAAAATTGAAGGGTTAAAATAAGTGAAGGGTAATAGGTTGATTGGTAAATTCATTTAAGGTTTAGGGGTCTTTTGGGCACATTAAAAGGTTTAACAGTAATAAATCAAGGAAAGTGGGGGTAGTTTGGAAAAGGGCAAATAGGTAGATTTCTAAGTGAAGTGGGGGTAGATAGGGGATTACACTAAGATAGAAGGTTCTAGATGGGGTAACTAGTATGATTTTTTACAAATAAGGGTAGTCAATTGATTAACTAGTAAAAGAATAAGGATAAAACTGAAATAAAAGATGGACCATAGTGTAATTAATAAAATTTGAACTTCCCTCCAAATTTAAATCTATAAATAGACATCAATATGCCTCATTTTACAAGTTTTTGGCAATCTAAAAATATCCCTCAAGCTATTCTGCCATTATAGATCCAAATTCTCGAAATTAACTACTTCCAAAACTCAAAAATATTAGACGTAGTAGAAATATAAAAAAAAAAATTTACTGTTTCATTAGTTTTAAGTTCAATTTGAAGGTTGTTTGTTGATTGTCTCTGGTTTGGTGATCGAAGGGTTGTGAAGTCATTTTGATTTGGTCAATTGTGTTTTCTCTGGTCTATATCTTATGCTGCTGGTTTAAATCTGGTGCATTGAAGCTATGATTGAAATTTGTTGTTCTGATTGTTGCTGTTGCTGATTAGAGATCTAATTCTTCTTCTTCTCATATTTTCTACTCAGGTACACATCTGTCTTCGCTGATGTAATTTTGAGCTGGATCAGTGAAATAGAACGTCCATTTGCTGTGTTAAAATTTTCTTCAGTAGCATATATATGTTTTAAATCTGATCAGATCTATATATGTGTATAGAATTTAACTATGATGATTTGTATTCATTAGAATTAGTTGAATTTGTATTAGACTATAATTCTCGGACTGTTTTACTATTATAGTTAGATTTATATGATACTTGATTTGTAATAATGCTCTAGTAGACCTTAGAATATATTGTGTTAGTAAAAAATAATTGTTAGATCTAAAATAGTTACAGACAACTAGTATGTAATGAGAAATCTGGAAAATATTTCACTGATTGTATTTTTTACCTTAGTATAACTTCTGATTGTTAGAAATTAATAAGTAAAAATAATAATTTCATGAGCTTTCAATTGTAATGACATGTTTAGTAATTCAGAATTAAAAATGTCAGCCTGCTTTTAGTTTTAAAATCATGCCTCCTGCTTGGTCTCTATTTTACTAATGTCTAGGACTCATAGATAAATAGGTAAATAAACAAATCTGAATAAGAAATAAAAATAGAATTTAAAGGTTCTGTTATTTTTTTTTTAAAATATCATTGAATGTATTTAGAATAGTTTGAAATCAATCCAGCATGTTCTCGTCTTTTAATTGAATTAAATTAGAGTTGAACGTAAGGCCCCCATGGCCTGATTCTATGATTTGAACCTCAGTTCATTCAACTCAGGCCCACTTTCAATAGTTAGTTATTTCACATTTGGGCTTGGGCTAAGGTATTTAATAGTTAGCCTGACTTGTGAAGGCTTGGGCATGTTTAAGGCCTATTGTTAAGAGACTTTATACAGCATACGTATTGGTTTTTTTTTAAACCCAAATCTGAAAATACACTTAGACTTGTTTATATTACACAATAGACTAAAATGCTCACACAACAAATTAGTTAAGACTTTTCCTTTGTTTTAGAGACAATCCTTTAATAGATAATAGTAGTTACTTTTAGATTAGCCTTTAAATAAAATGATGAGACGAGCCTCGCCAAATCAAAAAATACATAATTACGGGGCCCTCATTAATTACATAATAAAAATACTTAGAAATTCGGGACGGGCCGTTTAGCAAATTTCACGGCCTTCCCAAAAGATAATAACGCATTAGTCGCTTTAGGCGCGATTTTTAATAATCTTACCTTCCTTATACGGGTGTGCATTTCATGTGACCCCATATCCAAATCCGAAAACGTTGAATAAGAATGTGTCGAGGATCCGGGTGCATTTCATGCGACGTGATCCGAAAATACGTTCTTAAATGACATTCACTTTCTTAAATAATAATTGACAAAAAGCGGTAAATAACTTTTAAAATTGCACTGTGAGTTGACATGTATTAAAATAAATTTTAGCCAAATATAATAGTTGAGCGACCGTTCTAGAACCACGAAACTCGGGAATGCCTAACACCTTCTCCCGGGTTAACAAAATTCCTTATCCGGATTTCTGGTTCGCGACTGTTAAACAGAGTCAAACCCTTCCTCGATTCGGGATTAAAATTGGTGACTTGGGACACCATAAATCTCCCAAGTGGCGACTCTAAATCTTAAATAAAAACGAATCCCATTTCGATTGTCCTTAAATTGGAAAAAACTCCTTTCTTTATTATATCCCTTCCCGGGGTGTAGTCAAAGCCGATAAAGCCCTATAAAGCTTCGGAAAAAGGAGGTGTGACAGGGTCGAGCCTCAACATTGGTCCACTGGTGACCCTCAGAACATTGGGGAAAAGTTTGCGTGAAATTAAGGATGGGGCTATCAACGTTAAAGCTTTTGATGGCTCTCAAAGGTCCACTATTGGGGAGATCAATTTATGTCTGCAAATGGGGCCAACTTGGTTCGATGTCGAGTAATAGACATCCCAGAATCCTACTACTTACTACTGGGACGACCTTGGATCCACGCCGCTGGAGCTGTAGCATCAACCATGCACCAGGCAGTAAAGTTCGAGTGGAATCACCAAGAGGTGATTATTCATGGTGACGGGAGTAACCCCATATATAGTCATCAAACCATCCCACCAATTGAAAGAAGAAGGAAACTAGGAGGAGAAACCTACCACCAGATTGAGCGAGTCAACGCCGTGGACAAAGATAAGTGGTGGTATAACAAGATAGAGAGTATACTGAATTGAAGCAGGTATGAACCTGGCAAAAGGCTCAGCAAGAACCTCCAAGGAATCACAAAGCCTATCAAACTGAAAAAGCATGGCACCACTTTCGGGTTAGGGTATGGATATACTTGGGAAGAATTCCAGAATTGGTCGCCACCTTGGCGTGGCCCTTACTATCCGCTGGAGCACCCTATTCCCTTCCTGGAACAAACTTTCCAGCCAGCCGACATCATATATGGGTCAGAGGAAGATGAAACATTGGCAGCAATGAAGAACCTGTTCTTGGAAGATGACAATATGGACTGTCATGTCATTCTTGAGGAGGAAGGGGAGGAAGGCCCTTCCATATAGGCGGTGAATCGAGAAGAGTACCTCAAAAATTGGTCCATCAGAACCACCAAGGCCTGGAAGGCTTCAGGGTAGCAAGCCTGAACAAAGCACTATGCATTATCTTTTACTTTTTTTTGCTAGTTGATTTCCTTTCCGTATTTTCTTTAAATTTCGAAAAGAGCTCCGATGTTCAAAACAATTCTGGAATTTATCAAAGTATTTCGGTTTCTTATAAATTGCGCTCTTATTATTTTCTCTATCATTTGCTTTATTTTCACAGCATTGCTATTACTTATCTTGATAAACCGACAAATGTGACATGCGATGAGGTAACGCAAACGGATAGACTCAGAAGAGGATGAGATACTAGAAGAGGTCATTAAAGAGGTTGATGACTTTTAGAATAGACCTAAGTCTAACCTGGATGAAACCGAAGTCGTCAATCTGGGGGATACGGAGAATGTCAAGGAAACACGCATCAGTGTTCACCTGTCACAGTTAGAAAATGAAGAGTACACGGAATTTTTAAAAGAATATGAGGACATATTTTCATGGTCGTATGATGATATTACCTGTCTCAAAACATCTATTGTAGCTCACAAACTGCCAATAGATTCGACGTATCCGCCGGTAAAGCAGAAGCTCAAAAAGTTCAAGCCAGACATGAGTTTGAAAATCAACGAAGAAGTCACCAAGAAAGTCAAAGCCAAGGTCCTCAGGGTAGTGGATTATCCGACATGGTTAGCCAACATTGTGCCAGTACCAAAGAAGGAAGCGAAGGTCAGAATCTATGTCGACTACCGGGACCTCAACCGGGCCAGTCCGGAAGACGACTTCCCTCTGCCAAACATACACATCCTGATTGACAACTGCGCCAAGCACAAGCTACAGTCATTTATCGATTTTTTTGCTGGGTACCATCAGATATAGATGGACGAGGAAGACGCAGAGAAAATGACTTTCATTACGCCATGAGGGATGTATTGTTACAAGATGATGCCGTTTGGCATGAAGAATGTTGGGGCCACCTACATGAGGGCCATGACTACTATTTTCCATTACATGATACACAAAGAGATCGAGGTTTATGTAGATGATGTCATCATCAAATCCAAGAAAGCCACTAACCACATGGAATATTTAAGAAAGTTCTTCAACAGATTGAGAAGGTATAACCTGAAACTGAATCCCGCCAAATGTGCATTCAGGGTTCCTGCTGAAAAACTACTTGGGTTCATCGTAAGTCGATGGGGAATAGAACTCGATCCGTCGAAGGTCAAGGCATTCAAGAATTACCACCTCCAAAGAACAAGAAAGAGGTTATAAGTTTCTTGGGGAGACTCAACTACATTAGCCGGTTCATAGCCCAGTCCACTGTCATTTGTGAACCAATCTTTAAGATGTTGAAGAAGGATGCCGCCACCAAATGGACTGATGATTGTCAGAAAGCCTTCGACTGAATCAAGGAATACCTGTCAACACCACCAGTCTTGGTCCCGCCCGAACTAGGTAGACCGCTGTTGCTCTATCTTGCAGTACTGGATGGGGTATTTGGTTGTGTTTTGGGACAACATGATGAAACGGGGAGAAAGGAGCAAGCCATCTACTATCTTAGCAAGAAGTTCACCCTATACGAGGCCCGGTATTCCCTGCTAGAACATACCTATTGTTCTCTGACTTGGGTAGCTAAGAAGTTGAGGCATTATTTCTGTGCCTATACTACTTATCTCATATCAAGGATGGATCCCCTGAAGTACATCTTTCAGAAGCCCATGCCCATGGGCAAGCTGGTCAAATGGCAAATTCTATTGAGTGAGTTTGATATTGTCTGCGTGACTAAGAAAGCGATCAAAGGACAAGCACTAGCCGATCATCTTGCCGAAAACCCCATGGCGAAGAATACGAGCCTTTAAACACGTATTTTCCCGATTAGGAGGTTTTTTGAGGGAGCAGCAAACTTTAAAGGCGTTGGCATAGGAGCAGTACTAGTATCAGAAATAGGCCAACATTATCTGGTGTCTGCCAAACTCAGGTTCCCGTGCACCAACAACATGGCCGAGTATGAAGCCTACATCATAGGGCTTAAGCTGGCCATTGATATGAACGTTCAGGAGTTACTAGTGATCGGGGATTCAAAATTGCTCATGCATCAGGTTCGAGAAGAGTGGGCAACCAAGAATTCCAAAATACTCCGACACTTGCATCATGTACAGGAGTTGAGAAAGAGCTTTACAAAGGCAAAATTTCGGCATGTCCTCAGAGTTCAGAATGAGTTCGCTGATGCATTGGCCACTCTGTCATCCATGATTCAGCATCCAGATAAGAACTTTATTGATCCTATCCCGATAAAAATCCAGGATCAACTTGCTTACTGTGCTCATGTCGAGGAAGAAGCAAATGGAAAACCATGGTTCCATGACATTAAGAAGTATCTTTCAATAGGAGAGTATCCAGAACTTGCAAACACTACTCAAAAGCGCACACTGCGGAGATTGTCTAATCACTTCTTTCACAGCGGAGGAATCTTGTACAGGAGGACTCTCGATTTGGGACTACTAAGATGTGTCGAAGCAAAGGAAGCACCCAGGTTGTTGGAAGAAGTTCATGCAGGGACATGTGGCCCGCACATGAATGGTTTTATCTTAGCCAAGAAAATACTCCGAGCTAGTTACTTTTGGATGACCATGGAGACAGACTGCATCCAGTATGTTCGGAAATGCCATAGTTGCAAAATTCATGCGGACATGATAAAGGTGCCTCCTAACGAGCTCAAAGCAACAAGCTCACCTTGGCCGTTCACCGCTTGGGGGATGGATGTCATTGGACCTATCGAGCCTTCCACATCAAACGGGCACAGGTTCATTCTAGTGGCAATTTATTATTTCACCAAATGTGTTGAAGCAGCATCATATAAGGTGGTAACCAAGAAGGTTGTGGCAGACTTTGTCTACAATCGTATCATTTTCCAGTTCAGCGTCCCAGAGTCTATCATCACTGATAATGGTTCTAATCTCAACAGAGACCTGATAAACGTAATATGTGAAACCTTCAGGATGAAGCATAAGAATTCTATAGCCTACAGACCTCAGATGAATGGAGCTATAGAAGTAGCCAATAAGAACATCAAAAAGATACTAAGGAAAATGACAGAAAAACACAAGCAGTGGCATGAGAAGCTATCATTTGCTCTATTGGGATATCGCACCACAGTCCGCATATCAACTGGGGAGACTCCTTATATGTTGGCTTACGGAACCGAGGCAGTAATCCCAACCAAAGTAGAGATTCCTCCCTGAGAATTATGCAGGACACAGAACTTGAAGATGCATAATGGGTAAAGAGTCGCTATGAGCAATCAGCCCTTATAGACGGGAAAAGATTGAATGCAGTTTTCCATGGTTAGCTGTATTAGAACATAATGACCAGAGCCTTCAACAAGAGAGTCAGGCCAAGACAGTTCGCGCCAGGGCAGTTAGTACTGAAGAAGATTTTTCCGTACCAAGATGAAGCCAAAGGGAAATTCTCTCCCAACTGGTAAGGTCCGTACATGGTTCACCGGGTTCTAACCGGAGGAGCCCTCATATTTGCAGAAATGGACGGAGAAATTTGGCCAAAGCCGATCAATTCAGATGCAGTAAAGCAATACTATGTGTAACCATTAGGATTTCTTTATGATGTAATTTGAACTACGCCTGACCTGATTCCCGTTTAAGAGGGGATACGTAGGAAGCCTTATGGGTTCGGTCACAATTCAATAAAATTTTTATTTCCCCCGATATTGGAAACTAGGGCAGAATTTTGAGGAGGACCCTCAAAATTCCGAAGTTTATCTTCACCAATCATCACGCGCAGCTGTCAGAGGCACCAGCCCAGTAAACTGGGACAGAATTTTGGGGAGGACCCTCAAAATTCTGGAGCAAAAGAGGTCGCAATATCTCGAACCGCGTTGCAGTTTTCGGTTCATCCAAAGAATGTCATTTTAAATTATGTATTTACATCATATTTTTATTATTTTACTAAATCATGCATGGCTATTGTCAAAATAGCTTTGTTCGGCAATGCTACCCCCAATGAAAGCAGGAGCCGAGTAGGACAAGCGAGGTCCATGGGAAGACGGACTATCCTTCCCCATTTACAAAACTCACGATTTTTCTTTGGATGCAGGCACCCGAGATGTAAGGTAATTGGATACGATTACAAACTCATACTTTTCAGGAATACAATTCTCAAGGTCATCACCCATTTTCGAGCGCTATTCGCACGCAACATCCCAGCAACCACAAGGACAACTAACTGTCAGCTATCACCTCTTAGCTAAGAGATCTCGTTACTTTTCCCCTTTATTTATTGCATTGCATAAGGCTACCTTTCTGCCTTCCGAGACTAAGCACTGTCTCCATCCTGCATTTCCTTGCATTGCATAAAGCTACCATTCTGCCTTCCGAGGCTAAGCACCGTCTCCATCCTACATTTCCTTGCATTGCATAAGGCTACCATTCTGCCTTCCAAGACTAAGCACTGTCTCCATCCTGCATTTCATAAAGCTACCATTGTACCTTCCGAGACTAAGCACTGTCTCCATCCTGCATTTCCTTTCATTGCATAAGGCTACCATTCTGCCTTCTAAGGTTAAGCTCTACTTCCATCAGCATGGCTGAAAGATTGCCAACTTTATTCAAATCCTGGATGGCTGAAATACCGCCGCTTTATCTCTCTTGCATGGTTGAAATACCGCCACCTTTTACTTATGTCTTGCAATCGGCTAAAATATCGTCAAACTTTATTTAAATTCCGCATCGGCTGAAATATCGCCAACTTAATTTAATTCTCGATATCAGCTGAAAGACCGCTAGATATATTTAAATCCCCATCATCATCTATACTTATGCTTTTTGTCGGCTGAAATATCTCCAGTTACATCTTTCTACCTCGGCTGAAACATCGCCAGCTTTATTTAAATTTCTGTCAGCTGAAATATCACCATTTACATTTCCTACATTGGCTGAAACATCGCCAGATTTATTTAAATTTATGTCGGCTTACATATCACCATTTACATTTTCTACATCGGCTGAAACATCGCCAGCTTTATTTAAATTTCTGTCGGCTGAAATATCGCCATTTAGATTTATCCTTTACATCGGCTGAAATACCGCCAAATCTTGCATCTCATGGGCTAAAACATCGCCAAACTATCCAAGGGCGTCATTGTTCGGAGGCACAATTTTCATAGCCCGAGAACGCCATGTCATGGCCTGAGGACCCCGCTTTATATCCTGCACATTATTATTCAAAGGCATCATGGTTCGGAGGCACCATTATCATAGTCCGAGAACATCATTTCATAGCCTGCGAATCCTTTATTATGTGCTTCATGGCCCAGGACGTCACGGTCTGAGGACGTCATCCTAACCGTCCAAAGGCAACATTCATGGTCTAACAGGAACTTGCATCACGTTTAAATTTTGCACGATATGTTGGTATTATTCATTTGCAGGTACACCGACTAGCGACGGCCTTCTCAGGAGGAGCGATCCCGCTCCAGTTCCCGCATCCCATCAGTCCCTGACTATCCTTCCCAATCTAAAATATTGCGTCCGTCTTTTTTCAAAACCTCCATCGACATACTCCGTTGATGTATCCCGAACTACATATGACCTAATTCCTGTAAAACTAGGGATATGTAGGTAGCTCAGAAACCAGAGCTCAGTCAAAATCTTTGCAAGTCGTTTCTCTCGGTCAAAATTGGTCATCATATCTTTACCCGACAACTCTTTCATCCTTCCCGGGTAAAGAGGGGCAGCTGTTGATACCTAATTTTTCCCTATGTATTTTATATGTACTCAAAATATTCTCAAAATAGTATGTACATGCATATACAGGCATACCCAAGAGTTTTTGTATATTTTCTTATTTTTAAAGATTTTTCAAAATCAATTTGTTGTTTATTTTAATAGTACAAAATTCAATAATTATTCCCAGACTATCATTTTTGGTGAATAATTTATTTTTATTCTCTTATTTTGCACCAAGGTATAAAGAAGGTGATTTTTTCATATTTTTATAAAATTTATTTGGTATTTTAAAAGCTAAATTGCTATAATTGCAATTATAGCCTATTTTCCGATTGATAGTATTTTATAACTACAAAAACGCTCCCAGTATTTTTTAATTAATTTTTATATGTTATTAATCAATTTAGTGCTTTTAATTGGTTTTGAAATTTATTTTAACTATTTTTATTAAAATAAAAGGGAAGAAATGGCTGTTTAACATTTAGCCTCGTCCATTTTAATTATAACCCCTTGGCATTTCAATTATAACAACAAATTGAACTTCTAATTTCAACCCCAAATCCTGACCCAATCTTCAAATCACCCGACCCATACCCAATTAATCGACTTGGTCCAGACTTGATTTAATCTGAGCCGTTGATCAAGTGAGATCAACGGCCCAGGTTTTATTTCTAAAATTAAATCTAACCCCCCCCCCCCCAAACCCCTCATTTTAGAGATGCTCTCTCTCTCTCTCTCTCTACACTGACTCTTGCTCTCCCTTCTCTCTAGGACCTTATGTTCTCTCACTTGTCTCCGATGAATCAACCGCCTCTCTGACCACCTCCAGCCTCACTTCTCTCGACCACCGACCGCCGTGAAACCTTGTATTGTTGATTCCCTCCATTTTCGAGACTCCAGAAGCCTCCACCATACAAGATGGTCATTAGAACCTCTGTCTGGTTTGTCTCCGACCTTTCTCCGATGGTTTATGGTTCGATGGTGCTGCGAGCATCATTATTAACGAGTTTCATAGCCAGGTTCCTTACCTCTCACTGGTTTATTATGAAACCCTAATTTCTTAAAAACCTTGTCTTTTAAACGATATTTTTTAAACTTATTCTTTTGTGTTTTACACTACTTTCTACTAGATCTTTTCGATTGTTCAAGTTTTCAACGTTTTGTTCTTCTTTTAAAATTAGGTTTTCCTGAACCCTTTCGAAGTCACTATATCTTCTAATTTTTTTTAGTAGTATGTGTTTATGTTTGTGTTATGTGCTTTTTGGTGTGATATTCAGGTTACTCTCCGAGTTCCATGCTTTAATTTTGCTATTAGGGTTCCGGCCTTCTATTGATTCTATGATTTCTTGCTTAGGGTTCTCTGATTTTCATGCCTATTGTGTTTATATGTCTAATTGTTCATCGTTTACCAAATATTCTGCTGTTTTTGTGCATCTCTTCAAATCCCTAAATTTGTATATGTTTTTCTTAGACGTTTTACACTGATTTTTGAATCACTTCCTTATTTGTGAAATGCTCTCCTTACTTAGTACTGATTCCCTGTGATTTTCAATTTCCTCTGTGATTCTTTGAACTAATTTGTGTGCACAATATGTTGTCCTTACTTGAAATATTTTGTGTACTATTACTACTCCTATTATGGAAATACCATTCTTGCAAACAATAATTTTTCTTATTTGATACAATTTGTACACGTTTGAACTAGGACTCCTTAATTGAAGGGAGTCCGAGGATTTAATTGATTCTAATTGGTATTATTTCCGTAACTATGATCAGTCTATACATGTTACCTTATTTTTCACTTGTTTTCAAAACTATAAGTACCCCCATTCTCTTTTGCATTACATACTGATACATTCCACATCACACACACGAATAAGAAAGTTCATCGCTCTGAACTCTCTCTTACACACATAAGCATACTCAGTGTTCTCCCTTGTTTTCCACACATACCCTCCCACTTTCCTGTTGATTACTAATTACTCAGTCTGCTGAAAGCCATGACTGATTGATCTTTGACGGCTGCTCCATTTTTCTACTGCTCTATACATTCTTGATAATTTGGTCTGCATACAACTGTTCACTTCCCTGCACGCTACTGCTCTACACTATCTCATCATTAATTGGTATGCCCTCTATTTGATATGAAGCATCCAAAACAATATGCTTTTATACATACTGCTCTTTATTTTGTTTCTTCTATGCTTTTACTTATGGTTCTGCTGTTCTTATTGCAACTAGCATGCCCCTGTGTGACTATCCTCCTATTAATCCAGCATGCCTACTGGTTTGCTTAATGCATGTTCTCTCCTACTCCCTAGCCCCAGTACATTCTCAGCATGTGATCATGAGCCCTTTTGGTTGAAACCAGTTGACTGTCTAAGTTTTGAAATGCTTTACTTTGGTATCTAGGTGCAACTTTGTTGTTACATGTGAACTATTTACCCCACTTCCCTTTTCCCTGTTTGTGTTTACTGCCCGGAACTATATGATGTATTTTGTTTCTGCGTTTGTCAAAACTGTCCCATTTTTGTTTCTTTCAAAACTATCTCTACATGGATCATTTATAATACTTTCTTTCAACTCAATTTCTTTAAAGAAAATTCTATCACAATCTCACTACTCCTAGAGTTTAGGTTCTACTTCCTTCGTGTAAGCATTGCCTTGGGCACCTTTGAGTACCCATTGAACTTTGATGCACAAGGTTGGTAATTCCACACTGCACCTGTTCAACATTTTTGTAATGTGTGGGTGCTAGTATTGGCCAAGGACGCCCATTGGGTCCTTAGGGAGCTTTGCCGCACCCAAACCATGGTCAAGGCTATGAAACTCGTAAGAAGTGAGGTTGGAAGATCGGGCCTGGTTGAAGGCTCCCTATAGAGTAGCCTCTTATTTTATTTTTCATTATGTAATTCAGCTATTATGGTTTGTAATAATTTGTAAACAACATATTGGGGTTAGAGTGAATAGGGAGGGATTATGCATGCTTAGTTTAATTAATAGGTAGAGAACATGTCTATAAGGCTTTAATTACCAATTTGTGCAATAGAAGCCATGCGTAGGACATGCATCTTACACCTAGATATCCTGCTTTAGGCTCTTTACTTTCAGATTGTTATACTCACCTTGTAATCAGTTAGTAATTAACGAACAACTGTTATGAAACTACTATGGCATTTAGAGACCATGCTTTAGGAGCTTTATGTGCATTACACATCATGTTATTTATGGTTGCAATTGTTGAACGCCTCACAAGCTGTTTAATTTAACAACACAAGTTTGTTTGACTGTGTCTTCTCTTAATAACTGGAATCAATATGCATGTTCACTTTTTTTAGGCAAGAAGGCAATATATACATTGCCAAGGCAAGCTTTAGGACTAGTTTCAAACAACTCAACCTTTTAACTTTCCCAACTCTTTTTTCATCTGTCTCTCTGAAGTCCACTCTTTTACTGAAAATCCCTTTATCTAGAAACATGTTTCGTATTTGTAGGATCTTAGTAATTTCTTGATCCGTGCTCTATTAAGCTTTTAAATTAATGGTACCTTTCTGCCCAGGATCACGTTATTTTGATACTTGTCTAATTAAACTATTGTATTTTCAAATCTTTACCTTTTTTTTCAAATGATGTTTTAACAGTTCCCTTACCTTTACTTACTCAATTGTTTTCTTAGTTGTGTTTCTGCATGTCAAACGCTCTTTGGATCACTCAGTTATGGTTAAACCTACTGCTGAAACTTCTCTTTAAACTCGCGTTCTTTTAAGACCTTAAATGTGTTTGAGGCATGCTAATTACATGTTTACTTGTGAGGGATTTGTGAGCCTCTTATTTGCTTTTGTGTTGTTCCTTTATGTGTAGTCCTACTTATTGTATATGTCGCCAAGCATTTTGTCCTTTAAACCTAAGGGTTCAGCCTAGTCCTTACCTTGTAGGAATAGTGGTCTTAAATACCCTCTAGGACCTATAGGACGGGATGGGTAGTAGCACGTAATAAGCGTTCGTGACCAATCCACATATTTAAATAATCTTACGGGGTGTGAAGGGTAGAATATGGATATGATGACCGGTGCGATAATACCTCATGTAGCCCATCTTTAGAGGAGCGATTACTGGGTATTGCATTGGCGTGATCCATTTTAATCATAAACCTAGGACCCCCTACATTTTACTTCCTTTCGTTTTTTTTAAATCCTTTCCATAAATTCCTGCCCTCTTTACCTTTACTCAAGTTTCAACTTACTTGCAATATTGTATGCCAATCCCTTCTATTTGAGCCTTTTATTGCCTACTTGCCATCTTTGTGTGGAATTATCTTATGTGCTTATTTGCATTTAAAGTCTCAATATAGCATGGTCGGGAACCACACTAGTGGATCTTGAGGGGTGCCTAACACCTTCCCCTCGAGATAATTTCTAGCCCTTACCCGAACTCTGGTTTACAAATTCAAAACCCTTAGTGTCCTAATTCACTTAATCATTAGGTGGCGACTCTTCAATTCCAAAAACCCATTTCCCAAACGGGAATAGAGTTGTCTTCCCAAATATCGTAAACCCGATTTCGCGAGAAAAAAGGGGCGTTCGACACTCACTAGGCCCACCTAGGTTCCTAAATTAGGACACACTTCACATTCCTGCACTACATGTTTAAATATGACAATACTTTTCATGATCCTTACTAACTTGTTTAGCTTTTTGTTTATTTTTGTTTTTGTTTGTTATTCCCCTCCCTAAAGGTTAGTTTTTGCGCTCTGGCAATATCATCTTATTCCACGAGATCTAAGGGCCCTCAACCCACCCCTTCTCTTAGTCCTATTAAGAACATGAACAAAGGCAAAATGGAATATTTGAACATCAGGAAAGAGAACACAACAGCAGAGGCCACTGACGGCCATGGTATTCGGGTTCCCAATGAAAATGTGTCATAACTTGAGCAGAAATTGTTGAACTTTCAAGAAGAACTCGATCAGGTTCGGAATCTTGCCAACCTATCCTTCTCCCTCAGCACCCCAGACACCAACATCCCCAATTTTCAAAATCCCACACCTCCACAAAAGCAACCAAATCATCCCACTACTCTAACAGAGAACCAATGCAATACTTGCCACACTCCAAACAACATTCCACTACTCATCCTCAAACTGCAAAACTCCGCAAATGACCATTTCCACACCCACACACCATGCCACCACAACAACCCCATCTACGTGGAGACCATGCCACTCTCTACCCAACCTATATATTTCACACCTAAGTCCGATGAAAAGGATCTACTCATCAGAAACTTGGCTAAATAGCTTAAGAAACTAACTGGCCGAATCCAGGGCGTCGAAGGAAGTAAAGGGATTAAAGGTTTGAACTATTAAAACCTCTGCATACAACCAGATGTCGAACTACCAAAGGGGTAAAAACCTCTTAAGTTCGAGATGTTTGATGGGACAGGTGATCCAAGGGTCCATCTGAGAACATACTATGACAAGTTGGTCGGGGTAGGAAAAGACGAAAGGATCTACATGAACTATTCATGAGGAGTCTGAAAGGAGATGTACTATCTTGGTACATTAGCCAAGATCCTAATAAGTGGTCGAGCTAGGTATGTATGGCATCTCATTTTATGGACAGGTTCATGTTTAACATAGAGAACGCGTCAGACATGTTCTATATCCAAAATCTAAAGATGAAGTCCACGGAGACATTTCGCGAGTATGCTACTCGCTAGAGGTCAAGCTGCTAAGGTCAAACTCGCCTTAGAAAAAGAACAAATGAACAAGTTCTTTATCCGGGATCAAGACCCATAATACTATGAACGATTGATGGTGATTGAGAATCATAAGTTTTCTGACATTATTAAGCTGGGTGAATGAATTGAAGAAGGTATTAAGAGCATTATGGTTACAAACTTCGAGGCCTTGCAAGCTACAAGTAACGCCTTGCAGTCTGGTGGTATGTCTAAGAAGAGGAACATAGGGGCCGTGATGGTTGCACAAAGGAATAAGTCTCCTCTCAAATACCAAACCTACCCAATACCTCCGCTCACACATCAGCCAGCCCCAAATTACCAAACACTCCCCTACCAAGCTCTACCACCAACTTATCAGTCACCTCCATCTCCCACATATCAGCCTACCTCACCCAGATACTCCCAGCCCGCTCATGTTTACCAAACTTACAATTCCTAACTATCTCAATACCAATCACCCCCCGCACGCCAAAACTTCCCTAGGCCCCGACTTAATTTTAATCAGAGGCCTCCAAAATAATACACAGCTATCGACGATCCCATTGATCGGCTATTTAAGAGACTCAAAGCCACCAGTTATGTCACCCTCATCCCTGCTACAACCCGGAGAATCCTACTCGGTGGGTTAACCCATATAAATCTTATGCATACCACTCCGGCATGAAGGGACACACCATCGATGAATGTCGCTCTTTAAAAGACAAGATACAGTCTCTGATTGATAACAAAGTCATTGTAGAAAAGGAGGCCAGTCCGAAAATCCATAACAACCCTCTACAAACCATAAAGGCAGGGTATTCACATGATTGAAGTAGAGGATGATTGGGATCCCGAAAGATCCACCGAGTTGATAGCAGAAGACGATGATCCAAAGAAACCAACAGTTACTCTTAACCCCATCATAGTCCAGATCCAACCTTCTGAGGTCACTGAGGAAGATGTGTCTATCCCTCTTGAGTTTGAATTAGCGCCATCAGCAAGGGCACCAGCACCATTTGAGGTTACAGATTTGCCACCCAAAGAACATGTCCCATTCGAAGTAAAGGTGGCCACACCAATCCCAATGGCGATGTCCACCATGACATTATTCCATAAAAAAGTTATACCCTAGGATTATATAGCCAAGTCTAAGAGGAAAGGAAAAGTCAGGTTCGTTGAGACTATTGCAGCATAGGGTATGACAAGAACCGAGAGAGTCTATACCCCTGAACACCTAGATAAGTCAAGCAAGAAGGATTCCAACCAGCCACCCATCATTGAGACGGGTCCAGATGACCTTTGGAGAAAAATATAGGCCAAGGAGTATTCAGTCATTGACCAGCTAAAGAAAACACCTCCATAGATATCCATCCTCTCATTGCTGCAGAATTCCAAGACACATAAAAATGCTCTGTTGAAGGTCTTGAGTGAAGCGTACGTGCCAAGTAACATCACTGGCGGGGAAATGGCTAATATGGTGGGACAAGTATTAGAAAGCCATAAAATCACATTCTATGAGGACGAGCTACCACCTGAAGGGTTGGGTCACAACAAAGCCCTGAACATCACTATGAAATGCGAAGACTACTTCATCACTAGGATATTTATCGATGGGAGTTCCAGCCTTAACATATGTCCATTGATAACGCTCAAGAAGTTGGCAAAGGGCTGCATGAGATAAAAGAAGGTGCAATCAATGTGGAAGCTTTTGATGGGTCTCAGAGGTCCACCATCGGTGAGATTAGCCTATGTCTCCAGATGGGACCAACCTAGTTCGAAGTTGACTTTCAAGTGATAGATGTGCCAGCATCTTACAACTTGCTGCTAGGATGACCCTGGATTCATGTTATTGAGGTTGTAGCTTCAACACTGCATCAGGCGATAAAATTCAAATGGAATCACCAGGAAGTGATCATTTACGGTGGCGGCAGCAAGCCTATATATAGTCGCCAGGCCATTCTGGCAATCGGAGGAAGAAGAAAGCTAGTCGAAGAGACCTGCCACCACATCAAGCGGGTCAATGTTGTCGACAATGACAAATGGTGGGATAAAAAGATAGAGAGCATATTGAATTGGAATGGGTATGAACCTAGCAAAGTACTCGGCAAGAACCTCCAAGGGATTTCTAAAGCTATAAAACTCAAGAAACATGGCACTACCTTCGGTCTGTGATATGAATACACCTAGGAGGAGTTTAATAGTTAGTCACCACCATGGCGCGGTCCTTACTACCCGTTAGAGAAAATGATACCGCACCTCGAGCAGAATTTCAAATTGGCTGAAGTCATCTATGGGACAGACGAAGAAGAAGCACTTGCAGCAGTGAAAAACTTATTTTTAGAGGACAATGATATGGATTGATGTGTTATTCTCGAGGAGCAGGGGGAGGAAGGTCTTTCCATACAAGCTATGACTAGAGGGTCAAACCTTAACAATTGGACCATCAGGAGCACCATAACCCGACGAGCCTCGGGGTAGCAAGGCTAAAACAAGAACTATTTATTATTTTATTTACTAAATGATTTTCTTTTCGTATTTTTCAATTTTTGCAATAAGATCTTCAATGTTAAAAACAATTATTCAATTTATCAAAGCATGTTTGATTTTTCTAATGAATTAATATTTATTTCTATCATTTTTCTCCTTATTTTACCTATAAAGCATTACTATTACTTATCTTGATGAACTAATGACTGTGACATGCAATGAGACAATGCAACAAACGAACATCGATTCAGAAAAAGATGACATAACTGAGGAGATTGTCAAAGAAATCGAGAACTTTGAAAACAGACCCAAGTTCAACCTGGATGAAACCGAAATTGTTAATCTGGGAGATGCAGAAAATGTCAAGGAAACACGAATCAGCATTCACTTATCGCCGTCAGAGAATAAAGAATACACAGAGTTTCTAAAGGAGTATGAGGGCATATTCGCCTGGTTGTATGATGACATTACCGGTTTGAGTACATCTATTGTGGCTCACAAACTACAACCCGATCCAAAATGTCTGTTAGTAAAGCAAAAGCTCAGAAAGCTCAAACCTGACATGAGTTTGAAAATCAAGAAAGAAGTCGCCAAGCAAATCAAAGCTAAGGTTCTCAGGGTGGTTGAGTACCCCACATGATTAGCCAACATTATGCCAGTACCAAAGAAGGATAGGAAGGTCAGAGTCTGTGTCGACTACCGGGATCTCAACCGGGCCAGTTCGATAAATGACTTCCCTTTGCCGAATATACACATCCCGATTGACAACTGCGCCAAGAATGAGCTACAGTCATTCGTGGATTGCTTCACTGGTTACCATCAGATCTGGATGGATGAAGAAGATGCTGAGAAAACAGCTTTCATTATGCCATGGGGAATGTATTTTTACAAGATGATGCCATTCGGTCTGAAGAATGAAGGGGCCACCATCATGAGGGTCGTGACAATCATCTTCCATAATATGATACACAAGGAGATAGAGGCATATGTGGATGATGTTATCATCAAATCCAAGAAGGCCACTGACCACATAAAAGATCTGAGAAAGTTTTTCAACAGACTACGGAGGTATAACCTGAAACTAAACCTCGAAAAGTGTGCATTTGGGGTTCTTGTTGGGAAGTTGCTTGAGTATATTGTGAGCCGCCGAGGAATAGAATAGGATCCATTAAAGGTCAAAGCTATTCAAGAATTAACACCACCAAAGAACAAGAAAGATGTGATGAGTTTCCTGGGAAGGCTGAACTACATCAGCCGATTCATAGCACAGTCTACAATTATCTGTGAGCCAATCTTTAAAATGCTAAACAAGGACGCCACTGCCAAATGGACCGATGACTGCCAAAAGGCCTTCGATAGAATCAAGGAGTACCTGTCAACACCACCAGTCCTAGTTCCTCCAGAGCCAGGTAGACCCTTATTGCTCTACCTTTCAGTGTTAGATGGAGCTTTCAACTGTGTTTTGTGGCAACATGATGAAACAGGGAGAAAGGAATAAACCATTTATTATCTCAGCAGGAAGTTCACTCTGTATCAAGCTCGGTATTCTCTTTTAGAATGCACCTGCTGTGCTTTGACTTGGGTAGATCAGAAGCTAAGACATTACTTCTTTTCCTATACTACGTACCTCATATCAAGGATGGATCCTTTGAAGTACATATTTCTGAAGCCCATGCCCAGTAGCAAGCTAGCCAAGTGGAAAATCCTGTTGAGTGAGTTCGACATTTTTAACATAACTAAGAAGGCGGTCAAAAGACAGGCACTGGCAGACCACCTTTGCCAAAAACCACGTGGATGGAGAATATGAACCCTTGAAAACATATTTACCTACTGAAGAGGTATCACTCGTAGGAGAAGACATTTCAGAATCCTATGATAGCTAGAGAATGTTCTTAGATGGAGTAGAAAACTTAAAAGGAGTTGGCATAGGAGTGGTCTTAGTATCAGAAACCGGTCAGCATTATCCAGTGTTTGCCAAACTCAGGTTCCCCTTCACCAACAATATGGCTGAATATGAAGCCTGCATCTTAGGGCTCAAGATGGCCATTGACATCAACGTGCAAGAGTTGTTGGTTATCGGAGATTCAGACTTACTCATACATTAGGTACGAGAAGAATGGGCAACGAAAAACTCCAAGATACTCCCATATCTGTATCATGTACAGGAATTGAGAAAGAAGTTCATGAACACGGAATTCTAACATGTCCCTAGAGTCAAGAATGAGTTTGCCAATGCATTAGCTACCCTATCATCTATGATACAGCATCCTGACAAGAAGTTGATTGATCCCATTCCGGTGAAAATTCACCGTCAACCAGCTTACTGTGCCCGTGTTTGAAGAGGAAGCAGATGAAAAACCTTGGTATCATGATATCAAGGAATATTTGGCAAAAGGAGAGTACCTGGAGCTTGCCAATCATACTCAGAAATGCACATTTCAGAGATTGGCCAAAAACTTCTTTTACAGTCGAGTATAGGAGGACTCCTGATTTGGGACTATTAAGATGTGTCGATGCAAAAGAAGCATCCAAACTACTAGAAGAAATTCATGCAAGGACTTGTGGTCCACATATGAACGGTTTTGTCTTAGCAAAAAAGATAATTCGGGCTGGTTAATTTTGGATAACTATGGAAACAGGCTGCATCTAGTATGTCCAAAAATGCCATCGCTGCCAGATACATGTAGACATGATAAAGGTACCTCTAAGCCAGCTCAACTTAACAAGCTCAAGATGGTCGTTCGCCACCTGGGAATGAACGTCATTGGACCAATCGAGCATGCCGCTTCCAATGGACATAGGTTTATCCTAGTGGCAATCGACTATTTTACCAAGTAGGTCGAAGCAGCGTCTTATAGAGTAGTGACTAACAAAGTCATGACAAACTTTGTCTATGACCGCATTGTTTGTCGATTCGGTATTCCAGAGTCAATCATTACTGATAATGGCTCCAATCTCAACAGCGATTTGATGAAAACCATGTTTGAAACCTTTAATATCAGACAAAAGAACTCCACAACCTACAGGCCTCAAAAGAATGGAGTTGTAGAAGCCACCAACAAGAATATCAAGAAGATATTGAGGAAAATGATACAGAAGCATAAATAGTGGAATGAGAAGTTATCATTTGCGCTATTGGGGAATCAAACCATAGTCCGCACATAACCGAGGTAACCCCCTATATGTTAGTTTATAGTACAGAAGCCATTATTCCCGCCGAAGTAGAAATTCCTTCCCTGATGATCATACAAGAAGCTGAGCTTGATGGCGCAGAGTGGGTAAAACATCGTTATGAGCAACTAACCATTATAAATGGAAAGAGAATGAACGCAATTTGCCATGGCCAAGTCTATCAGAACAGAATGTCCAGAGCCTTCAAAAAAAGAGTCAAGCCAAGAGAGTTCACACCAGGACAGCTGGTGTTAAAGAAAACCTTCCTGCATCAAGATGAAGCCAAAGGGAAATTCTCTCCCAACTGGCAGGACCCATACATGGTTCGTCGGGTTTTGATAGGAGGAGCCCTCATACTTGCCGAAATGGATGGAGAAGTCTGGCCAAAGCCAATCAATTCAGATGTAGTCAAATGTTAATATGTGTAATCTTTTTGCTTTCTATATATGATGTAAAATGAAATACACTTGAACTGATTCCCATTTAAGAGGGGATACATAGCCAGCCATATGGGTTCGGTCGCAGTTCAATAAAATTTTCATTTCCCCCCGAAATTGGAAACTGCGGCAGAATTTTGAGGAGAACCCTCAAAATTTCAAAGTAATTTCAGCTGATCATCGCATGAGCAACAGTCAGAAACATCAACCCATCAAATTGGGGTAGAACATTGAGGAGGACCCTCAAAATTCCATAGCAGGAGAGTTGCAATGTCCTGAATTGCATCACAGTCGTCTGTTTATCTAAAAACTATTTTAATTGTACCTTTATCTTTTGCTTTTACAAATCATGCATAGCTATTATTGAAATGGCTTTGTTTAGCAACGCTACCCCAATGATGCAGATAGTATCACCAGATCAAAGCAGAAAGAGTCAAGCAAAGCCAGCGGGGATACGAACTAACCGTCCCCTTCACAAAACTCATGATTTTTCTTTGGATGCAAGCACCTGGATTACGAAGTCATTGAACGTAGTATACATCCATAGAACAAACATTGTTCAAGAATACGACTCTCCAAACCGTTACACTTGCCAATATTTGCTATCAACATGCGCCCATAATGTTCCGTATGTCACAATTCTCCCATTAATCCCCACTCTGCAATCTGCTATCCGCTAAGAAACTCTACTGTCATTTGCCATTTTATTTCTTGCATAAGGCAACCATTTTGCCTTCTGAGATTAAGCTCTACCTCTATCTATATTTGCACTGCATAAGGCTACCATTCTGCCTTTCGATTTGTATAAGGCTACTATTCTGCCTTCCAACTTGCATAAGGATACTATTTTGCCTTTCGAGACTAAACGTTGTCTCCATCCACATTGCACGACTGAAAGATCGCCACATTGCATAGCTGAAAGACCGCCACATTGCACGGCTGAAAGATCGCCACACTGCACGGCACCTGGAAGATCGCCACATTGCACTGTTGAAAGATCGCCACATTTCACGACTGAAAGATTGCCATGGCCGAAAGACCGCCACCTTGCACGGCTGAAAGATCGCCACATTGCACGACTGAAAGATCGCCACATGCTACTACATCCTTCATGGGCTAAAATATCGCCAACTCATCCAAAGGTGTCATCGTTCGGAGGCACTATCTTCATAGCTCGAGAACACCATGTCATGGCTTGAGGATTTTCTTTCGATCTTTTGCATATCATCATTCAAAGGCATCATGGTTCGGAGGCACCATCCTCAAAGCCCACGAACATCATTTCATGGCCTGTGAATCCTTTATTACATGTTTCATGGCCCAGGACGTCATGGCCTAAGGACTTCATTCTAACTGTCCAAAGACAACATTCATAGTCCAACGGGAATTTGCATTGTGTCTAAATTTACGCACAATATATGCTTGTATTACTTATTTGCAGGTAAACCGGAAAGCAACAGCCATCCCGGCAGGAGCAGTTTCGCTCCAATGCCCACAACCATATCAAACCTAACCATTCCCGTAAGTCATCCACTCGCCCAGCCATAGCTATTGCGTCCGTTCTTGGAAAGTACCCGTGGGTATACTCTGCAGACGGATCCTGAACTACATATGGCCTGATTTTTGTAAAGCCAAGATATGTAGGCAACTCAGAAGCCAGGTTTTGGCCTAAATCATCCTAGATCATTTCACTCGATCAAAATTTGCAATCATATCGTTACCCAAAAACTCTTTCATCCTTCCCGATAAAGAGAGGTAGTTGTTGACACCCAATGTTTCCCTCTATATTTTTTCAATATGCAAAATAACTTCAAAGTGGCTTATATATGCATATGTAAGCATATTCAAGTGTTTTATTATCTTTTTCAAAATTTTAAATGTTTTTAAATCAATTTATTTCCCTTTTTATCCATAAAAAACCAATAATTATGTCCAAAATTATTATTTTGAGGATTCACTTATTAGACCTTCATATTTATGCTGGAATATAGTTAAGGTAATTGTTTTATATTTTTTATAAATTTATTTAATTTGTTTCAAGCTAAATTTGCATAATTGCAATATTAGCATCTTTTAAGATTTAATTCCGTTTATATTCATAAAATCAAGTCCTATATTTTTAAAAGCATCAATTATATATCATAAATCATTTTAGGGCTTTCAATTTATTTCCAAAAATTAATTTACTATTTGTTATAATTTTAAAAGGGAAAATTAGCTATTTAAACAATAGCCCAATTACATTTTAATTGTAGCCTAAATGTAACCCCAAATTGAACCCAATTTCCCTGACCCAGTTCCCATTCAAACCCGACCCCTAACCCAATGAAATGACCCTACCCAAATTCCCCTACCTACCCTATTAAATCCAGGTCGTTGATCATTCAAATCAACGGCAATATTAGCCCTTTCCTTTTTAACCTCAAACGACCCCTTACCATACCTCATTCTTCACCAAACGCCGCTCTTGAACTCCCCTTTCTCTCAATTCTCTCCGAAGGCTCACTTGAACCCTAGCAGTTGCCCTCTAATCCCGCCCTAATCCACCCTAATATCTAGCTAATCCATGTCCCTTCGTGGTCATTTGAGACGTGTATCAGCCTCCTATGGCTCCTGGGTGTATGGTTCTGTGGTTTCATGACCAGACCTTGAAGGAGTTTGGTCCAGTCCTGTTCGACTGTTGTTCATGGCCTTTCTCCGGCTATCCACGACCTTTGTCGAGCCATTCATGGCCTTTCCAGGAAGATCCTTGACTTTTCTAGTTAGATCGTTAACTTTCGAGGTCTTTCTCACTTCATTTGGGTTTTCTGAAACCCTGGCTCTAAGGCCTTTAAATTTTCTTTCAGATCTATCTTAGATCTGTACTTACTATGAATTTCTTAAGTGTTTTCTCGAAGATTCTTCAACTTCTCTTTCAAAATGACTCCTTTTTTTCCAACGATTAGGGTTTTCCTTTAAGTTTTTCATAAGATTTCTTCTCTGATATTAATGTTGTTGTGATTTGGTATGTTTAAAATGATTTGCTCATGTTGTTCTTCTATCTATTTCATCATGTTTAAAAACCCTAGTTCTTTTTAGTCTTATCCGAGTTTTGAGACTGTTTGTTTAAATATGCACTTGTTCTTTGTTTCAGATTCAATTTTCCTTGTTTGACCTATTTGATTTTGAGTTCTTACCATCTCTTAAACTCGATTACTGTTGAAGCCCTAAATTTCTTAGAAGTTTTCTCACTTGTTACCACTGTGAGACCTTTACCTGTTTCTGATTTCTCTTGTCTTATGTTATGTTTTTCTTTAATGATTGACTCTATGTGACTAATTGACCAACTTGACTACTGTGCCTCTAACATTTTTCTTACTAATGAATCCTAGCTTATTTGTGCCACTACTGTATGTTTGTGGTATCTTTTTTGCCAATGTGTTTGACCTCGCATGGCTTATGCTTCTGTTCACTATATTTATTTACTGAAGTGCAGAATCATGTTTATTCATTGATTGATCTTGTGACTCATTGCAAAAAGCTTTTCTTTTATTAACCCTAATTTCACTCTCTTGTTTAAATTAATTGATTCCTTTCCCTTTATTGTAATATTTCACCTTCTTGAATCCTTTTCAAAATAAGCCTATTTTGTACTTGGACTTGATCGTTTACTGCATGCTTTTATTACCACTTATATGGAAATAATCAATCTGTCCAAACTTGATTTTCTTTCCTTAATTGAAACCTGTTAGTACCCGTTAAACAATGATTCCTTAATTAAAGGGAATCACTTGTGTTAATTGATTCTGACTTGTGATTGTTTCCATATTTGTGTTAAGACTTTACTTATTACCTTACTTATCACGCGTTTTCAAAAGCTATAAATACCCATCCCTTCTTGTTTCAAGATACGAACAACTTGAGTTCAAAACACACACTCACACTTGAAATTCTCTCTTTCTTTACTGTTATTTATGATATTGCTTTGGCTAGCCGGCTGAAAGCCAAGGCTAGACAATGGAATCTTGCTTACTTTTCCTTACTGCACTTTGCTTCTCTACTAGTATGTCTTAGTTAATGTTTTCAAGCCTCAAAAACAATATGCTTTCTTTAGTTGCTTCAATTTTCTCATTCTTGTTCACTTCTGCTTATGTTTCTGCAGTCTTTTTACATTACTAGCATGTTGAAATATGTTCCCTTCCCATTTTTTATTAATGTTTCTCTAGTTAGGTACTCTATCAGCTGCTTGTTATGTGATTTGCTGACTTATGAATACCAAAACCATATCCCCTCTATGTGTTTTAGTTCCTTTGGTTGGTTTGTGTCCATGCCAGCATCAGCTATTGCTGTGCATGACCAAACCTGCCCCTTCCCGGGATCATATGCTTCATACAATGCATTTCCAAAACACCTCGACCCTTTGAGTGGTTGCCGATTCTGTGTATTTTGAGCTACTACTACTGTTTTCAAATCACCCTTTAATACTAACTATTTCCAACTCAGTTTTAATCAATCTTTATCCTGCACTTCCACTATATGCTTAGAACCTAGGTTATACCCCTCTTGTGTGAGCCTTACCTTGGGACCCTTTAGCTCCCTATGAACTTGGACATATAAGGGATGGCCCTTTCACTGCACTCATTCTTGTCTAGTTATGCAAACATTGGTGTAAGAACTGCCCGGGGTCCCTTGAGACCCTTAGGGAACTTTGACATACCTCGGTTTGAGAAAGTCTTTGAATACCATGGGCATCTGAAGTGATTAATTTTATAACTCAGATAGGAAATCGGGATCAGGCTTATTTTGGTTGTAATTTCTTATTTTTGCACTCCTTTTGTAATTTAAGTATCTGGTCTATAATTATTTGTAACAAACATTGGGGTTTGGCTAGTAAAAAGGGATGGGGAAATTATGCATGTTTTAACGGTAGATACCCTGCCTATAGGATCTATTCTACATGATTTATGTCCACACTTAGATATCCTACCTATAGGATCTATTTAATGAGTTCTGCATATTTTACTTCCACGCTTAGACATCATGCCTATAGGATCTAATGGCTATAATCAGACATCATGCTCACAAAGTTAAAATCAGCTTCTAAATTAGATGTCATGCCTATAAGGTTAATATCAATCTTTTTACAGAGATCATGCCTATAGGAATTTTGTTATGATCAAATAAATCCTGCCTACTCCATTTTAGTTTCTAAATTAGATACCATGCCTATGGGACTAAAATTAGCCTTGAATACTTAGATACCATGTTTGTAGGAATAAAAATCAGTTATAATATAAATCATGCCTATAGGATATAAAATAGTTTAGCTATAAATCAGTTTGATTCATACTATTCTGAATCAGTTTAAGCAACCTACTCCTTTATCAATACGGTTTAAAAAGCATGTCTATAGGATCAAAATCGCTCGTTTAGAACTGCTCACAACTTTACTACATTCCTAATCAACAATAGATATCATGCTCCTATGATATCATTATTACGCCTAGGCAAGCCTTAGGTAATAATAATGATAAAATGGAATCCACCCTTATCTAATTAGTAACAGCTACAACTAGCAGGCAGGCCTAATTTGGACATCTTATCTGAGTTGTATAATGAATTTGGTTCTAACTCAAATCCCCTATATTAGGATTTTTAAATTTCAAACTTTAATTGTGCTTGAGTCGTGCTATTTATATGTACTATTTATGGAGGATTATATGAGCCTTTAACTGCCTACATGTTTCCCTTTTTAAATAAAGTTCTACGTGTTTGTATTTCGCCTTAGCCTTTTGCATTTAAACCTAAAAGTCAGCCAAAATCCTCCCTATTATAGGAATAGTAGTCCTAAATTCCTCCAGGACTCATAGGAATGGGACGGGTAATAGCGCGCAATAGAGTTCGAGACAAATCTGTGCTTTAAATACCTTTACGGGGTGGGAAGGGTAGATATAGATATGATGATCGGTGCGTTAATACCACGTGTAGCCCCTCTTTTGAGGAGTGATTACTGGTTATTGCATTGATATTATCCATATCACAAATAAACCTAGGACCTCTTTATATTCATCAGCATGCTTAGTCATAACTCTTTCAAAACATTTCTTTATTCTATCATTTCCAAACACTTGTGTATTTAAAATCCACTCTTATTTGAGCCTTGTTTGTTTACTTGTTAATTGCACAAATTCACAAAGAACTATCTGGCCGGGAACCACACTAGTGGATCCTGAGGGGTGTCTAACACCTTCCCTATAGGATAATTTCAAGCCCTTACCCTATCTTTGGTAATCAAATATAGTTTTAGTTGAACCCCATAGGTGTCCCTACGCACCTTAAATCGTTAGGTGGCGACTCTTCAAAATTGCAAAACCCCTTTTCCAAAAGGAAAGAGTTGTCCCAACTGTATTCGTCACGCCCCATTGGTTTGGGTCATGATAGAACAAGCCAATTCCATTACAGAGCAATTCAAACGATGCTCCAACTATGCCATCATGTGCATTCCAACCTCCGAACAGCTCAAAGCTAGTCAAAAGCAACTCAATTACGTCAAATAAATCCCAAGGAAACAATTCCAAATGATAAAAGTCAAATCCTTAATCAAAGCCCAAAACTGGCTAAAAAGTCAAAACCCGACCCAACACCTCGGAACCTGATGAAACACACAAAATCCGATAATCCATTCAGTTACGAGTCCAACCATACTAGTTTCACTCAAATCCGACTCCAAATCAATGCTCAAAACTCAAAAATTCACATCATGAAAGTTTAGGCTAAAACCCCTAACTTCTCTTCAGAAATCATCAACCAATTGTCAAAGTTGAGTATAGATTCATAAAATAAAATCAAAACCAAGTGTAGAACACTTACCCCAATTCTTGTGTTGAAAATTGCTCAAAAATCACCTCAACCCGAGTCCCATATCTCAAAATATGAAGAAAGAACCAAAACCTCAATTTTATAGCTTCAGTCCAATCATTTGTGCTTTTGCTAATACGCCGCATCACTTCTACCACAAGGGCTCCGCTTCTACACAAAATCTCGCTTCTGCGCCCAAGACTTTTGCTTCTATGGGGCCGTAGATGCGCCCCATTTCCCACTTTGGGATCTATTCCAGCCAAGCCTTCCTTCGCTTCTGCAACCAACTCGCATCTGCGTCCATTCTTCCGAAGATGCGGAAACACGAAAACCAACAGCCTTCATTAATGCAATATGAAATGAAAATTATCCGAAATTCACCCGAGCCACTTGGGACCCCGTCCAAATATACCAACAAGTTCCATAACATAATACCGAACTAGTTGAGGCCTCAAATTATGCATAACATCATCCAAATGACGAATCGTACCTCAAATCAAACTTAAATGAACTTTGAACTTTCTACTTCCAAATCTTGTGCCGAAACATAGAAAACCAACCCTAAATGAACCAAAATTTCGCACATAAGTCCCAGTTGACATAAGGAAGCTATTCCAATTCCCGAAACCACAATCCGAATTCGATTTCAAAAAGTCCACTCGGTCAAACTTTCTAAATATCCAACTTTTGCAATTTCAAGCCAAATTCAACTACGGACCTCCAAAACACAATTCGGGCACGCTCCTAATTCCAAAATCACTCAATGGAGCTAACGGAACCATCAAATTTCCAATCCGAGATCAAGTAGTAGAAAGTCAAACTTGGTCAACTCTTCTAATTTAAAGCTTCCTAGTTAAGAATCATTCTTTCAAAACAATTTCGAATAACCTGAAAAAGAAAAATGATGATTCACACAAGTCAAAATACATCATACGGAGCTACTCATGTCTGTAAACTTCCGAGCGAAGTGAAAATTCTCAAAATGACCGGCCGGGCCATTACATCCTCCCCCACTTAAACATATGTTCGTCCTCGAACGTGCTCAGAGTTATTGTTAAGCCATCAGATCATCGTGTAACTTAACCATGTACATAATCGGGGGTGATCCTACGTCACCATATTCTGTATAAGCCTGCGACACAACATAACTAAAAATCGCTAATTCACCCTTAGCCCATAAGCCTTAGAATCCAATTTTCCAACATCCGAAATTTCCTCTAAAACCCTAATCTCGCATCTATACACTGTATAAGTCTGAACACTCTACATCAATCCATAACCATAAACCAAGATGTAATCACGTGACACACCACACGACTAATATACTCGTAGCAAAATATCCTATCATAGTAGCTAAAAATAACCCAATACCGGTAATAAACCTCATATCAAACAAAACCTCATTCTAAAGCCTCTGTACACTGCCGACGATGAAAGAAACATGCAAAACTCATAATCATTCGTCAAACCAACAAATCATAGAACTCTCCCACCATCGACAAGAACTATAGCCAAATCTCCAAACTGACTACCGATATTATCCTTCCAAATATACCGCAATCAAATCCGATAGCACCGATCCTAGATCCAGTGACCTCGTCTCATCAAATACCAATTAGTCTACTGACATGCCACACCAATACTACCCATAGCCACAAACCATGCAACCCATGCACCAATATGCAATAATGCAAATGTACTCAAAAAGAGGACTATCCCGCAAGCTCAACCAGTACCGCCACAACAAAATTCTAAAAACCCATCACGCATAATAAAACCATAACACGCAAATCTAATATAAAGGATCATATATCAACATAACTCAGCTATAATGTGTGAACCCATTCAAACACTAGTCCATATGAAATGTCTCAAGCCACCTTGCTCAAAATTAATAACCACGCATAACTTGACATCAAGTACCCTAGGTGCATGACCATAACCACGGAGAAGCAAATGACACAATGCCACACAAACCTGAAAGAACATAACCAGCACCGCAATCAATCATGCATCACCCAATACCCATCTCACTCAAATTCCTCTATAAGGCCCCAATAGAACCGTACCGTGTGTGTGTAAAACCAACGAATCACAACTCTTCGTAGAATGGAATGATAACTCATCGAACATATCAGAACAACAATAAGAACAACACTAACCGAATAACACATCCCTCAACAATAGCAGTACGGAGCCAACCAACCTGACTTGGTGTAAAATACACATCCTGATTAGGCCTACCAATGGGCCCCAAATCAACTCTGGTCATCAATAAATAAATAAATAATTCTTCGAAGGTTCACAATGATCTAACCATAACACATACCATCCTCTGACTAGCTTTGGCAACATTTTCACAGTCCACAACCACGAAACAATATGCTCATGAGAACTCCCACTCTCCTAATCCATAAAATACATGAATCACCATATATGATCCTAACTTTATCGCCTGAATAACACGTCTATCACGAATGATCATTCCATAAGAAATACATCTCTAATTCTTTTGTGTCACATAGCAATATCTTAATATCAGCAATCGACCAACCAGACGAGCACCGCAATAACAATGAAGCATCCACAATTTAAAATACAATGTGCCTCCTAAAATGTACACTCTCCTCAAGAAATACCAAATAGTACTATCTTCACCTACTCATCTGAAACTCTCTGTGTTGCATAAGAATTCATGAACTTCCTTCAAAACTGACCTGTGACCTTGCACACACAAATCTTAATCCCACTCAACACACCACATCAATTATTCCATCATATGAAAAACATGAGAATCACATAGCCAACTCTAAGTCATCAGCAGAATACATACCCGATTAGTTAGGAACCTTCCATTTGATCTCACCTAGGAGAAAATCATAATACGCAACATGTTCCTCACACTGGTAGGAAATACACACCTCTAACCGTGGTAGTAACCATCGAGAACTCATCTACACCTATTTGCACACAATCAAGCCACTAGAACTGAATCTCCCTCACTCAACCAAGCCACGAAGGTCACCAACAGTCCAAGGGCATTTCCATAAAACACCTGCAAAGACTCACCACATTATAAGTACTCAAATAATTGATCATGTCAATTACCATATTGATCCAACAGACTACCAAGTTGCCTTACTTCTTTGACTTTCTTCTGAATTGCCTTCAAGTTGACACTTCTCTCAGCTAGAATACCATAATCCTTAACTGAAATTCACCACAAAAGGTCCTAACATAAAACCACACGCCTTAAAACCTAAAAGTCGATGTATTCCCTCTTAAGCACGCCAAAAGTACCACAACCGAGATACCAACTCTAAAGAGACCTTTCATGAATCTAAAGCCGTTTAAATTCACCTTCCTAATACTGAAATGTAGAATCCATAACGATATAGTAATACTACGGGCCTCAACACCATCTAATGTAAATCTCAATTTCTAGTCATATACCAATCTACAAAGTTCGGAATTTCTACATATAAATCATGAATCCATTAGAACTTTCTAGAGAGTAATCCAGTCTGCTCAAATCTCAAGTGCACCGCCCAAACGGGCCAAACGACATGTGCCTTATTAGCATGATGACACCCAAAGAAATAATCCCCACCTTAACGCAACCAAGCAAATTCCTACTCAATCATTCCATGATTCCCATATACCCATAGAGTGTAATACAACCCATATCCCGAACTTCCCTTACTCGAGTCATCCTCGATCTCAACCTTTGCTAGTCATAACTGGTTCATAATTATGCCTCAAACTGAAACCAATATAATACATAACCATGCAATCAACTCATCGATAGCAGAATCCCTCATTTGGCTCAAAACCATGAAATAAAATAGCTGATAACTTACAATAACCATACCCCATTAATGCTTTAATACCACAATGAGATTCAACTAAATCCTTTATAAGCTCATGTAACACAAACCATCTAATACCTCAAATTATCTGCAAATATCATATTCATCCTCGTGATGGCCAGGTCAGCTATTACAACCAATCCAAACTCAAATCGCATAAATATAACCCATGGGTAGATAAGGAAACCTCCACACAACATCATAAAAATCACACATTCGTAGATTACCTCGCAGGCGATAACCCACCTGCTTAGCCTTAAACTGATATCTATTTATACCATTTCTACAGTCACAACTACTACATAATAACTTAATCTTCCTTATTCTGAAATCATCAACAAGACATAAAAATCTACTTTGCTCCACAATTAGACAATCATAAACAATCTTCCAATACACTCACAACTCGAGACTGTACATCATATCAAGATCGAAATCAAGCACCCAATAGTCCTTTCTACATCTCAAGCAAACTCTTCTCGTCACATTCAAACCATCTGAACACATCTCGCAGTCACATCATACTCAGCCACAAATTCCACTAATAGGGACGCTATCAGACTTATAAGCCTAAAAGCATGTGCTTACACAACTAAAATCTTCATGCTCAAACTACAGTCAAAACTCGACCTCAAATCCTCCAGACTAGCCCGCCATCTGCATATTGAAAATACATCTTGCACCTCATCCATAGAATCACAATCCAACGATACAGATCTGATATTGAGCGCTCACATACGCATACGAATGCATGGAAGGAATTTAAAAAGTTATGCTTCAAGCTGAATTAATGTCGCGCAATAAGGAAAGAAAGATGGGAAGTATATCCTAAATGTCCCGTAGCCTCTCAAATATATGTATGGACGTCATCATACCGATACACAACAATCTACTAGACACTTGTTCATGACTTGTAGAACGTATGAACCTAGAGCTATGATACCAACTTGTCACGGCCCAAAATCCAACTAGTCGTGATGGCACCTAACCCAACCCGCTAGGTAAGCCAATTAACCTTTATCCAATTTCAATAAACTGCGATGGGAGATGCATTCCGGTGCGATGTTTCCGATTTAGACACCAGGCGCCAACCAATTTAATGAAACAATAAATAAAAGAAAATATCTAAATCTTATATATTTCCCAAGGGCTGGTAGTACAAATTATGAGCTTCTACGAATAAAATTTACAAAACTGGTATAAAGTAAATACATTATCTGTTCGAAAAGTGCAGAAATAGAGTTTCATAAATCTAAGGCTACCATGAACAAAAGTCAGCTACAATCAGAATGCAAATACATCTTCAAATCCAACTCCCGTCAAACACGGCAACACCAGCAGTCAACAGCTGCACGCAAGGTGCAAAAATATAGTATGAGTACAAATGATCCCATGTACTTAATAAGTAACAACCCTAAATATTTATCAGGCAGTTATGGTTAAATTTTCATATGGAAAACCTGATATACAGGAGATTCGAAGAATTTTCTCGTCGCAATTTGAAGTTCAAGGTCACTGTAACGTTGGGCAGTTGAAATTTCATCATCTTTTGGTCAGGTTTGATTTGTACAATGACTATGTTCAGTTACTTTCAAGGTCTACTGGATATCAAATCCAAAGGCGACAAATTCTTCTTTATAACTTTCCTATGGACGTTAGGATTCATCCAAATGAGGAGACATCTATGGCAGTCGTGTGGATTTCTCTACCAGGTTTGCCACCTAATTTCTTTTTGAAGAGGTTGTTAATATCTATAGCTTCACCTGCTAGAAAATCTCTTACTGGGGACAAGGCGACACAAGAAAGAACGAGGCCTAGTTCTGCTCGAGTGAAGGTCATAATCAATCTGTTGGATAAGCATCTTAAAAAGGTCAAAGTGTAGATTGTAGATCGAATTACTGATAAATATGCCATACACTATCAGGAAATAGTGTATGATAATCTTCCTAAATATTGCACCTACTGTAAACATCAAGGACATGACGAAAAGGCATGTAGAACTATAAAAGAACATGCTGGAACAGAGGTGGTGACAGAGGAAGATGCCTTAGGCAGTAATATAATTTTTAATGAGGTGGTTAATATTGACAATATACAAGGGGATGCAAGGGATTATCTAAATGCTAAAAGAGCTAGACAAATAGGTATGTATTCATCATAAAAGGATGGTAAACAAGGAGGTGATGCAGCAAAAAAACTGTGGGTGATTAGCAAGTTTTGCAAATTGAAGGAGGAAAACAAAGTGTTAATGTGAACAATCAGAATATGTTGAATCGAGTAGTTAATGATATCATTGTAGGTGATATTTCAAAAATTGGTAAAGGTCCAGCTAAAACTTCTCGAGATGTTCCTGCTAGTATATCCTTAGCAAGAATTTATAATGTAGTGAATCCAATAGTACAAGCCTATGACAAGTTGGCTAGTGCTGCAGCTATATTGTCATCTGATACAGGTTCAAAGAGTGTTGCTGATTGTGCTGAGGAATTTGAGCATTCTAAGAAAACTCAAATTGTTCTTAATAGAAAAGAGGTACATCAGAAGGTGCAACAACATGTAGAGAATGAAGGTCTAGAGTCTGCAACTGCTACATGATTAAATAATACAGCCGGGACTGCTACACAAGTAGTTAATGTAGAGGATGGCGTGGCAGATGGTGACCAATATTTGGTAGGGCAAGATCAGGAAGAAATTGTGACATTACCTTACGGAACTCATACAGGTAAGAAGGTTGCCAATATTGGGACAACACAAATGCAAAGGTTAGTTGAAGGTGACAACTGCAAAAAGACCTCTATAAGCGATGAGGAAGTTGATCATGACAGTGGTGAAGAGCATGACTCAGTAGCACCACCAAATCTATATGGTACACCAGCAGCAGCTCAAAAAAAACAAATTGAACCTTAATGACCAGCTTTTATCCTAAGGAACTCTTCAACTGGTGCTACAATAGTTTGAAAGCCAACAACTGGAAACATACAGAAGCAGCCTAATCCAAACAATTCAGCTATTGTTACTACTGATAATCAAAAAGCAACAACAACATCAAATTCTAGACAACAGCAAAATCGAACAGACACTCCAGTCATAGCTTTGGAATATAGAATGCTACTGGATGCATTGGAAAGTTTGAAACCTTCACTGAATTCAATTCACAACTCAAGCACTGGACACTGGACATAAAATATACGTAACACACAAATGGTTGAAACGCATCAGGAAAAGACAGTATTGACAAAATCACAAGATGCAAATATTATGATGGCACAAGACACAATCAAAAAATTTCCAAATCCAATAAATGTGGGAAGAGACATGTATGAAGATGGAGAGGAGGATACAGTGCTACAACACTATCGGGCAGAGGCAGCAAGAAAAGGTGATTTGTCACCTTTGCATAGTGAAACAATTAAGAAATCTCGAACAAGGGACAAAAGTTGGGACGGCAGGGTAAATGAAGATGCAAACATAAGGAGACTTCCAATGAGAATTGCCAAACAAAATCAGGCCATCCAAACTACATCCACAAAGTCCAATCATTCAACGAAGAAGTCATGAAGTTTGAAAACATTTTAAAGAAGGTTGAAGATGAAGACAAGAGTATACAAATTGAAGATTTCACAACATTAAAGAAGAGGGAGCATTACTGCTATTCCTACATTTTTTTATTCTACCATCACATTAGCATATTTCTATGTAATATCATCACAGAGTATATTATAAACTCTATGATGATCATGGAATATTTAGTTCTAGCTAGTTCTTTCTTTTTACATGCATGCTAGTAGGTGAGGCTTTTTATGCCTCAATAGGATTAGTAAGGTAAGGTTTACCCAATTAGTGTTGCTCTAGTCCCATGCCTTTGGAAAACTATCCAAATGGCTATGAGATTATATGCCCTCGTGAGACTTTGCTGACAGTTATACCATGATTCCTCTACATGAGGCTGCCATAAAGGCATTGTGAGGCGCAGAGGAGTGATTATATGGCCAACGCATAGAGGCAACACTACTAGTGCTATTTTCACCCTTATTTGTACTCTTACTATGTGGTTCTTTTTTCTGCTTTTTATTATTAATAAAACTATCCCTATGCACTTGCCTAGTGGATTTGCTAAAAAAAGGATTTCCCTTGTAACCAAACTTTTTGAGAAATATATTTTGTGTGTTATATGAGGTCTTTTGGGGACATATTATATACCAAATTGAAGTTATTCCAATTTAGTTTCATACAAAATCTAGATAAAAATATATAAGCGTCGGAAAATGGGCCAATTCGAGCGTGCCAAGCTAGCACCTCTTTGACTTTTCAAAAGTTTATATATAGGATTTAGCTCACCTCTCTCTTGACTTTTACATAGATCCCGACCAGGGAACACCAAAAAAACTATCCTTGAGCTCTCTAAAGGGTTTAAAAGAATACTAACTTCTCGGGTACGAAATCGAGAAGCGATAACATCAAAACGATCCCTACGACGTAAGCATCATTATACCGCCTCTCTTTTTCTTTGTAGTTCGATTTTTGCAAGGTACTTCATATTTAAGAAACATCAAATTTATGTAATTAAGTATTTAAATATCAAGGAAGGTTGATAAATTGATTTCCTGATAGTTAGAACTCGCGGGACAATGATTGGAAGCCGTGAGTTTGATTTGTTTTTCAATTTCAGGCTAATAAATAACTTGATGATTTGGTGTGTTATCATATATTTGGGGTTTTGTTGTATAGAAGGTCCCGAATTGTAATTAGGTTCGTATTGAGTGGCTGATTGTATTGTGTTTGTATATCGCCTATAGTAGGCTTGAGGGAGCAGTAAAATCATGGGAAATGTTGTCCGTTTTATTTTAGAATCGAGTTATCGTTTGAGATGCGTAATATACTAGAGTCATCCAAGTCGTGCATGTATTTCTTTGTAATAGGGTTGGCGCACTATTTATCATAAGCTTGTTGTGGAGTTTCATTGACGACTTGAGGTATGGTAATGCTATCCCTCTTTTCCTTTTGGCATGATCCATATGATAAAATGAAATGTTCAAGCACGCAACTTTAACAAATGATTTTATTCTTAGAAGTACTGGGGTTACCTATTTTATAGATTCCCATATTTCCTACTATCATATCGTCTATTCATGGATCTCATGACATTCCGAGAAATCTTATTGACTTACATCATTATGCATTGCATAAATTTATACGTGTATATTGACACATGACCAGATGGCGTTATATACGCGTATAGTATATGTATATGAGGTATGGAAAACTGTTATGGCATCATATAGACACCACCACCTGATCAGCTAGTATACATTTATGATTTCGCCCACAGAGACTGAGATGATATGATGGGATACCTTCAGAGGCTTGATGATGTTATCTATGCATATACAAATTCATGACATGATATATATAAACATATGCATGACATTATAAATGTTTCATAATTCACAAAGCTATTCAGACTTACAGGTTGATTCCTTTACTCCACGTTTCTGTCATGTCTTTTATATACTAATTTTTATGCCTTACATACTCGGTATATTATTCGTACTGATGCCCCTATTGCCTGGGGCCTACCTTTAATTCCCACAAGTGCAGGTAGACAGGCTGACGGTCCCCCTTCTTAGAATCATTGCTCAGCGAGTGTTGCTATGCTCATTTTGATCTGGAGCTGCTATTAAGTTTTGGTACAATACTTTTGTATACAAATGGGTAAGGTGGGGCCCAATCCCGCACTTTATACAGTATACACTCTGTTAGAGGTCTGTAGATAGTCATGTGCAGTTAGATAGTATGTGTCCTTGTCGGCTTGCCTTGCCATATTATGTTTTTGTGTGTGTATGTGTGTGAGTGTATATATATATATATATGTCTTTTGGTCATGTTTTTCTCCGTATGTTATTCACATGATTCAGTATTTTATTACTAGACATTATGAATGACATGAACTTATTTCATGTTTTATTTTAGACGTATGCTAAAGGGTATTCGATAGGTAGAACTGGGGCACTCGTCACGCCCCATCGGTTTGGGTCATGACAAAAGTGGTATCAGAGAAGCTCCATCCTAGGGTTGTCTACAAACTATTTCTAGTAGAGACTTGTTTATGAGTGTGTTGTGCACCACACTTACAAAAAGGATGTTGCATGAAATATAGGAAGTTATCGTCACTTCTTATCTTAGATTGTACAATATGAGGATTCATTTTCCTAATGATATGTTATGTTTCTGTGATGCCCAGGAAGGCTACAGAACCCTACAAGGGAAAGTCTGTGGCTGATGAGACTACAAATCGAGCCCCACGAGTTACCAGTCCTCGAGGAGATTCACATAGCGAGACTTTATCTCAAACTTCACATACCCTGCTCTCTCCAAATGAGATCCGAGGGGCACCAGCTCCAGTACCCCCATCTCCTCAACCAGATACACCAGTTTAGGATATAAAAGATGTTATTCAGCTACTGACTCGATTAGTGGATGTATAGGATCGGCACTAGGAGGTAGGTATTGGTTATGCAGATAGGTCCATTGGTGTGAAAGTTCGTGATTTCATTAATTGGACCCTCTAATATTCACTGGAGCAGATCCAAACGAGGACCCTCGGGTATTTATCGATATGATGCATAGGACTTTGAGGGTAATGAAGGCCATTGCGATAGAGGTAGTTGAGCTAGCTTCCTATAGACCTCGGTATGTTGCAATTAGTTGATACGAGTCTTGGGAATTGTCCAGAGGTGAAAATGTCCTTCCACCAGTATGGTGGGAGTTTACAGAGGCTTTTCTTCATCATTATTTGTCACCAATGCTTAAATGGGCCAGAGTTGATAGGTTCTTGACCCTTTGGCAGGGTAATATGAGTGTTCGGCAGTACAACCTTCTGTTTTATTCTTTGGCTAGGTATACTCCCACTATTGTAGCTAAAATGGAGGATCGGGTTAACCTATTCATGATGGGGTTGGAGCAGCACCTGCTTAATGATTGTATGTCGGTCTCATTTTATCCAGGCATTGAGATTTCTTGTATTCAGTCATACGCTCGGGGTGTAGAGGAGCGTATGCAGAAGCAGAGGGCCGATCGTGAGCATGACAGGAGCTAGATTAAGAGAGAGAGAGAGAGAGAGAGAGAGAGAGAGAGAGAGAGAGAGATATTCAGGTCCTTTTGGTGAGTTTTGTGACAGCCATCGGCTAGTGCACCCCCTCAGTTTTCCAGTTAGATATTTGATCGTTCCATATATTCAGGGCCTAGTCAGAGTTCCAGGGCCTCTAGTTCTCAATATAGGGGTGAGTCAAGTCAAACGAGGCCACCCTTGCTGCGATGTGCTCAGTATGGTAAGCAGCATACTAGGTAGTGCCTTGTGGGGTTGGGTGTTTCTTATACTTGTGCTTATCTAGCCATATTTTGAGAGATTGTCCAATAAGAGATGGTGCAGGTATAGTTTAGCCAGCGGGATCTGTAGCTAGTTCGTGATCATTAGTACGCCCCCTGGGCAAGGTTCACGGGCACCATCTGGCCGTGGTAGAGACAGAAGTGGAGCATATAGCTCGAGTGGTCCTCGGAACTGCATTTATGTATTAACGGGTTGACTGAATCAAGAGTCGTCACCTGATGTTGTTACAGGTATATTATCAGGCTCCTTATTTAATGTATATGCATTGATTAATCTAGGTTCCACCATACAGTATGTCACTCCATTGGTAGCTATCAAGTTTGGGATAGAACCTGAGTTGATTAAACCTTTTGAGGTATCTACACCTGTTGGGGATCCTTTGATAGCTATATGGGTATATAGATATTGTATAATAGTAGTTCTTAGTAGTTCTACAATCGCAGACCTAATTGAGCTAGATATGGTAGAATTTGATGTTATAATGGGAATGGATTGGTTGGCTTCTTGCTATGTTGCATTGATTGTAGATCAAAGATGGTTTAATTTCAGTTTCCAAGGGAGCTAGTTCTAAAGTGGAAAAGTAACACTGCATTGCCGAGAGGTAAATTTATTTCCTATCTCAAGGCAAAGAAGATGATCAAAAAGGGCTATATTTATCACTTAGTTCGGGTACAGGACCTGAAATCAGAGTCATCGCCCCTTCAATCTATCTCGATGATTAATGAGTTTCCCGATAAGCTTCCAAGCCTTCCGCTAGAATGGGAGATTGAGTTTGCTATTCACACATTACTAGATACTAAGCCGATATCTAAACTCCCTTATAGAATGGAACCTGTAAGGCTGAGAGAGTTGAAAGAACAACTAAGGGATTTTCTTAAAAAAGGCTTTATCAGACACATTACATCACCGTGAGGAGCACCTGTATTATTTGTATGATAGAAAGATGGTTCCTTGCGGATGTGTATTGATTATAGATAGTTGAATAAGGTGACGATCAAGAATAAGTACCTGCTCCCGAGGATTGATGATTTATTTGATCAGTTGCAGGGTGCCAGGTATTTCTCAAAGATAGACTTAAGGTCGACGTACCATCGGGCAAGGGTTAGAGAGAAAGATATTTCGAAGACCGCGTTTAGCACTAGATACGAGCACTTTGATTTTCGTGTTATGTCGTTCAGTTTGACCAATGCTCCAGCGGTATTCATAGACTTGATGAACCATGTGTTCAGACCCTTTCTAGATCTGATCGTGATTGTATTTACAGATTATACTTTGGTTTATTCTCATTCAGAGGCTGAGCATGCATATTATTTGCGTATTGTGCTCAGAGTTCTACAAGAAAGGAATTTGTACGCAAAATTCTCTAAATGTGAGTTCTGGTTAAATTATGTAGCTTTCCTTTGACATATTATTTCAGATGAGGGTATCTATGCTGATATCAAAAAACTGAGGTAGAGAAGACTTGGCCTAGACCCACAACACCGACGGAGGTTCGTAGCTTCCTAGGTTTGGTAGGTTATTACAGTAGATTTAAAGAGTACTTTTCTTCTTTTTTAGCACCATTGACAAAGTTAACTCAGAAGGCAACTAAGTTTTAGTGGACTGATGCTTGTGAGCGAAGTTTCCAGGAATTGAAGGACGAATTGACTTTGCCACCCGTTTTGACACTCCCAGAGGGTACCGATGGTTATGCTATCTATTATGATGCTTCGTACATTGGTTGGGTTGTGTATTGATGCAGCATGGTAAAGTTGTAGCTTATGCTTTTAGACAACTAAGAAATTATGAAAAGAATTACCTGACCCATGATTTAGAGTTAGTCGCAGTGATTCATGCACTAAAGATATGGCAGCACTATTTGTATGGCATCCATGTTGATATCTATACGGATCATAAGAGCCTTTAGTATGTGTTAAATCAAAAGGAATTGAATTTACGTCAAAAGCAATGGTTGGAGCTATTGAAAGACTATGATGTTGATATTTTATACCATCCAATGAAGACGAATGCAGTAGTTGACACCCTCAGTTGTAGATCTATAGGTAGCCTATCATATTTACAGCCAGAGAATAGTGAGATAGCCCGTGAGATTCATCAGCTAGCTAATCTAGGAGTTCGATTACTAGATTCAGGTGATACCGGAGTTATTATTTAGGACACATCAACATCCTGTTTAGTAACTGAAGTGAAAGAACATAGGTGTGGGGATCCTGTGCTAGATCATTATAGAGATACATCCCCTCAAAAAGGAGAATATACTATTTTAGATTACAGGACACAGAGTCCTAAGATATCGAGGTCGATTATGTATTGCTAATGTGGCAGGGCTGCGCTAGCAGGTTATGAGAGAAACTCACTATTCTCGTTATTCTCTTCATCCAGGAGCGAAAAAAATGTATCATGATATCAGGGAAGTATACTGGTGGGATGAAATGAAGATGGATATAGCAGGGTTTGCTGCTCAGTGCCCTAATTGTCAGCAGGTTAAGATTGATCATTAGAAACCCGGTGGATTATTGTAGGCTATAGAGACTCCAACTTGGAAATGGGAAGTAATTAATATGGATTTCATCATAGGCTTACCTCATACCCAGCGTAAGTTGGATTCTATATGGGTGATTTTTGATAGACTTACAAAATCAGCCCATTTTCTACCTGTCCAGACTATGTATTCAGTAGAGGATTATGTAATGATTCACATTAATGAGATGGTAAGACTCCATAGTGTACCTGTATCTATTATCTTATATAGAGGTGCTCAGTTTACATCTAGTATCTGGAGGTCCTTCCAAAAAGGATTGGGGACTCAAGCAAGTCTTACTAAAACATTTCATCCCCAAACAGATGGCCAGGATGAGCGTACTATTCAAACACTGGAGGATATGCTACGGGCTTGTGTGATAGACTTCAGGGGTATCTAGGATGATCATCTTCCACTTATTGAGTTTGCATTTAATAATAGCTATCATTCCAGCATTCAGATGGCTCCATACGAAGCTCTTTATGAACGAAGGTGTAGGTCACCCATCGGATATTTGAGGTTGGGGAAACCAAGTTAGTAGGACCAGAGTTGGTACAACAGGCAGTTGAGAATATTAAGCTTACACGAGCAAGGCTATTAGCAGCTCAGAGTCATCAAAAGTCCTATGCAGATAATCGGTGACGAGACTTGGAGTTGCAGGTAGATGACTTGGTATTCCTAAAGGTATCACCAATGAAAGGCTTTATGAGATTCGGTAAGAAAGGAAAGCTTAGCCCTCGGTACATTGGACCATACAAAATCATACGCAGAGTAGGCCAGGTAGCATATGAGTTAGTCTTGCCTTCCAACTTGGAGTTAGTACATCCAGTTTTTCATGTGTCTATGCTCTGTAAGTGTATCGGAGATCCTTTTAGAGTCAATCCAATTGGCTATGTTCATGTCACAGAGCAGCTATCGTATGAGGAACCTCATATTGCTATATTAGATAGATAGGTTCAAAGATTGAGAACTAAAGATGCATCTTCGGTTAAAGTACTTTGGAGGAACAATAATCTGGACGAGATGACTTGGGAAGCTTAACAAGACATGAAGTCTAGCCTCACTTGCTTCCACTTCCGGGGGAGGATCAGGCTAAGACATCATAGCCTTTAGGTATGTATATGGTACTTGATTTTTAAGTTAGTTATTGTCATTGTCACGACCCATTTCCCAATACCCGATCGTGATGGCGCCTCTCGTGAAGACAAGGCCAGCCAACAACCCCAAGTCCTCTCTTCTACATCTATTAAACATAATTGCATAGAAAATACAACTTATTGGCATGTAAAAACTATTAATTTCATCCCAATACAACCCGACCGGGGTGTCACAAGTCACGAGCATCTAACGAGTAGTGAACACTACTATTGGGCCAACATAGTATATACATACAAGGTAAAACTGGAATTTCAAAGACGGGATGCGGTGCCGCGAACGCTGGCGGTCACCTTGCTCAA
>MU685358.1:60763-96688 GCA_026770625.1 Nicotiana glauca
GCCAATATAGGCTAACTTCTTCACCGGACCTCCAAAATTACTTCCGATTGCGCTCCTAAGCCTTAAATCATCTTCCGGAGCTAACCGAACCATCGGAATTCAATTCCGAGCCCTCTAACTCATAAGTCAATATCCGGTTGACTTTTCCAACTTAAGTCTTCTTAAAAGAGACTAAGTGACTTATTTCTTATCAAAATTTACTCCAATTAAATTCTAACGCACTCAATATCGATGATGGGACATAAAGCAACACAATAAGGGGGAAATAGGGCGGTAATACCTGAGACGACGGGTCAGGTCGTCACAGAGGCCATTGGTGTTATTGATGATTGTGGCCTTGTGTGGCTTTGTATTGTTGGATTTTCTGCCTAGCAGGTTGGTAGTTGTACCATTACAAAGGAGACTCAGCCAAAATTTCTATAGATCTCTAGGAGTTCAACATTCGAGGATCAATATTTCTAAGGGAGGAAGATTAGTACACCGTATGCGTCCCAAGGTGATGTATAATGAATAAGAGACTTGTTAATTATGATTTAAATGAACTTAAAGTCATAATATTACTATATATGATGTATGGATAGAAAATATAAAGTTTGGGAAAAATCATATTTAAATTACGTAAAAAAACCGACTAAGGATTTGCCTTGTAAATGAGCTTTTTGAGAAATACATTCTGTGTGATAGATGAGGTCGTTTTGGGACATATAACAAATTTAAGGTCTTGGAATGTAGTTTCCAACTCACTTAACTGTTTGTTCATAGCAAAAGATATGCTAATGCGAGGGTGCCAAGCTAGCACCTTTACTTTTTAAATGTTTATATATTGGCTAACTCGCCTCTCTATTTACTTTTACATAGATCCCCACCAGAGAACACCCTAAAAACCTATCCTTGAGCTCTCTAAAGGGTTTCAAAGAATAGTAATGCCACGCCCCGAACCTAAGGGGCGAGACCGGCACCTGGTGCCTCACCTATCATTGCATACCAACTTGCGACTAAAGGACTCTAAACATATAACGTCATACCTTGGCCATGGGCCACATTGCAAGACAATTTGCGAACGCTGACTAGACAAAAATATAAAGCTGGGCCAACAAGGCTGTCATAACTACTACAACTAATAAACTAACAAAATATACGTACAAGGCCTACAAGCCCAACATACTGCACAAACTGACAGGATATGTCTACAAGCGTCTACTGATGGATATAATATGATCGGAACAGGGCCATAGTCTACTCATAACATATATACATATATACACAAGATTTACATAAAGCTCTAGACCTGAAAACTTCGAAGGGTATGGTGCTTACCGATCAAGCTGAACTTGGGAAACATCTAATGAGGAGGCCTACCCGTCTGTCTATCTGAACCTGCACGTATGAAATGCAACGCCCACAGAAAAGGGACGTCGGTACAAAATAATGTATCGAGTATGTAAGGCAATATACTGAAAGCTAAAACTGAACTGGAAGTCAAAGATAATATGAAGATATGCTTACCTGCTGATACGATTCAACTCTCTCAATATAGTAAGTAAATTAGATGTCCGGTCTTATAAAGCTCCGTATATATATATATGAAAAATTGCTATGTCATAGTAGGATCTCTCATAGGCGCTCGGCCATACTAGGCTCTATATCTCGGCCAACTAGGCTCGCTCATAGGCGTTCGACCATAGTAGGCTCGGTATATATCTTACCATCTGATCGGAGGTTGCCCAATTGGGGCCTGCCCATCGATTATAGCTCAATGGTAATAAAAATATTTTAATAATTTATATATAAATTCTCTGCTATCATGACTGGAAAAAGTAAATATTCAATCGAATATGAAATCCCAATAAGGAGAATATTGTAACTTACAAGACTAGGAAAATATACGTAAATTCAGGGATATGAATTTTTCTTTATGCCTTGTTATCAAACTCGTGTAATTACGAGATCATGCCAAAATGAAGGAAAGGCTTAGCCTTAACATACCAGAGTCGATTATCTTGGCAATCCCTCCAACACACGTCAATTATGATAAAACATAACGGCGAATCGAAGTAGGAGAAAATCCGTATGATATTTTTGATAAAATTAATACCATACTCCCTTAGAATCGCAAATTTCACGCTTTATCACATTGTGAAGTTTCAAACGAATTACTTGGGTTCCATCCGTTGCTTAGCAAGCTTTGCCTCAAACCTTAATGAAGTAAAGGGACTTCTTTAAAATTGTTAGCTTTATTCGTATGAAAAATCTTTAGCAATCAAGGTATGAAAACCTCTTATCTTCTTTAGGTTTTCATTATCTTAGCAAAATAAACTTTTGTCACTTAAAAGATGTGTTAAAATCTCTTATTTTTGATATTTGTGGACCCTACTTTTTTGTGATGACTTGGCCAAAAATTCTTCTAAGTGTGACAACAAGTTTCATGACTTAAAAATCACTTAGTTAAATCTTGTAATTCTGCCACGTTTTTTGCTCATCCTTATCCAGCAATTAACCACTTAATTTCTTAATTAATTTGTTGATCCCTCATTACTCAATTATCCACATAATTAGATATTATCTCAAATTACTTAAAATACCACTCACTTTTAACACACTTTACACACCTTACTATTATGGTCATATGGTACCTTATATGGCGTTAGTCCATAAATATAGAATATTATAGCTCGGACCGTATTTTATCTCAAATTGTTAAACTTCGACGAAATTTATTGTCTTTGATTTTCTTACCCTCTCACCTTCACGAATTTACTTATCCCTTGTTTGAAATAGCATAATACTTGTAATCTCAAAATAACCTCATTTCCGAGCTTGCGTTGATTAACCTACGACGAAACTTTAACATTCAAAAATGAGAGATGTAACATCTCATTCCCAAGCTTTCATCAATTCACTTATGGCATAATTTTACTCACAAAAATAGGGGGTGTAACAACTAATATCTCGGGTACGAAATCGAGAAGCAATAACATCAGAACTATCCCTACGACGTAAGTATCATTATATTGCCTCTCTTTTTTCTTTGTAGTTCGATTTTTGCAAGGTACTTCATAGTTCAGAAATGTCTAATTTCTATAATCAAGTGTTTAAATATCAAGGAAGGTTGATAAATTAATTTTCTAATATTTAAATTCATGGGACGGTGATTGGAAGTCATGAGTTCAACTTTTTTTCACTTTTAGTGGGCTATGTTGTAGTCCATTTTTGTTGGCCTATTTTGCTTCTGGTTTATGGAGTTTGGAAGGAATGAAAGGCATGGAGAAATGCCACATATTGTATGGTAGTAGGTTGGTCACTCGTTGTAGCAGTTTCAGGCTAATTGATAACTTGTTGATTGGGTGTGTTATGGTATATATGGGGTCTTTGTTGTATTGGAGGTCCCGAATTGTAATTAGGTTAGTTTTGAGTTGTTTATTGTATTTTGTTTGTATCTAGCCTATAATAGGCTTGAGGGAGCAGTAAAATCAAGGGAAATACTGCACATTTTATTTTAAAATCGAGTTATCGTTTGAGATACGTAATATACTAGTGTCATCTAAGTCGTACGTATATTTCTTTGTTATGGGGTTGGCGCGCTAGTTATAATAAGCTTTTTGTGGAGTTGTATTGACGACTTGAGGTATGTTAAGGCTACCCCTCATTACCTTTTGGCATGATCCATATGATAAAACGAAATGGGAAAGCATGTAACTTTCACAAATGATTCTATTCTTAGAAGTACTAGGGTTGTCTATGTTTTAGATTCCCCATATGTTTTACTATTATATCGTATGTTCATGCGTTTCATGATATTTCGAGAGATCTTATTGACTTACTTCATTATGCATTGCATCCATTTACATATGTATATTGACACATGACCAAATGGCGTTATATACGCGTATATGGGGTAGGGGAAATGTTATGGCACTATATACGCATTACCACCTAATCAGTTGGTATATATTTATGATTTCTCCCACAGAGAGTGAGATGATATGATGGGATGTCCTCAGAGGCTTGATGATGTTATCAATGCATATACCTATGCATGACATAACATTTGTACGCATATGCATGTTATAAATGTTTCATGATTTACGGAGCTATTCAGACTTACATGTTGAGCCATTTACTCCATGTTTCTTTCACATCTTTTATATACTGATTTTTATGCCTTACATACTCGGTACATTATTCATACTGACACCTATATTGCCTAGGGGCCTGCATTTCATACCTGTAGGTGCAGGTAGGGGTGTACATGGGTCGGGCTGGTTCGGATTTTATAATTACCAAACTAAATCAATTGTGTCATGTTATTAAATCTAAAGGGAAAACCAAACCAATAAAACTCGGGGTTTTCACTCTCGGGTTTTCGGGTTTTTTAAAAAAAATTCAAGTTAAATCTTCGTAGAATAAAACATACAAATTGTGCTCAAAATATTTCTTTAATCCTAGTAAGATACAACTATATAAAGTATTTTCCAAGAAACTAATACAAAATATGAGATGTGTCATGGCATTATCCTAAAATATTCAATAATAAAGACAATAAAATTATGTAATATAAATATTGCTAATTAAAAAGCCATAACAAAAATAAACATAATCTAAAAGTACTAAGTCATGCTAAAATAAGTAGACTAATAAGGGAGTATTAATTATATGACTAAACGCTAAAGAAAAATAATAATAGGTTATGCATTTTTATCTAAATTATTGCAAAACAAAAAATAGATATTCAATACATTCTCGTTCGTAGTATTGAATTGAATGTCTTTTGTTAGCATTAGTATTAATTAGATTTTGGTTTGGGCTTTTGTTAGCATTATTTAATTTACTAAAGTTGATGGCTATAAAACTTATTGGAACACTCAAAAATTCTAAGTCCAACCTTGAAATAATAGCTTAAATGATAAAATTATGAAAAATTTTAAGAAATATTTATAAATTACATATATATATATATATATATATATATATATATATATATATATATATATATATATATATATATATATAGAGAGAGAGAGAGAGAGAGAGAATATAATTTCTATATATATAATTTCTATATATATAATTTCTATATATGTAATGTCTAGTTGGTTTGGTTGCGGGTTGACTTTCTTTAGTTAAAACTAAACCAAACCAAGTATGGTCGGGTTTTTTTCAACACCAAATCATAGTCGGGTTTTTTTTCTCGATTTGACTCGGATTATTGGGTTTTGCGGTTTGTCGATTTTCTTTGTACACCCCTAGGTGCAAGTACACAGGTTGATGGTCCCCCTTCTTTGGATCCTTGCTCAGCAACAGTTGGTGTGCACCATTTGATCCGGAGCTGCTATTGAATTTTGGTACGATACTTTTGTATACATATAGGCAAGGCGGGGCCCAGTCCCGAACTTTATATAGTATACACTCCGTTAGAGGTTTGTATACAGTCATGTGTAGTTAGATAGTATGTGTCCTTGTCAACTCTCCATGCCGTATTCCCCATATATATGTATATATGTCTTTTGGGCATGTTTTTCCGTATATGTTATTCACATGATTCAGTATTTTATTGCCATACATTATGCATGAGCTACACTTATTTCATGTTTATATCTTAGACGTATGCTTAGGGGTGTTCGATAGGTAGAACTCGGGCACTCGTTACACCCTATCGATTTGGGTCGTGACAGAACAAGCTAATTCCAATATTGAGCAAGTCAAACAATGCTCCAACGATGTCATCCCGTAAATACTGACCTCTGAACGGCTCAAAACTAGTCAAAAGCAACTCAATTATATCAAATAAATCCCAAGGAAACAATTCCAAATGATAAAGGTTAAATCCTTAATCAAGGCCCAAAATCGGCTAAAAAGTCAAAACCCGAGTCAACACCTAAGAACCTGATGAAACTCACAAAATACGATAATCCATTTAATTACGAGTCCAAGCATACTAGTTTCACTCAAACCCAACTCCAAATCGATGTTCGAAACTCAAAAATTCACATCATGAAAGTTTAGGCTAAAACCCCCAATTTCTCTTCATAATTCATCAACCAATTTCCATAAATGAAGATAGATTAAATAAATATAATTAAAACCAAGTGTAGAACAGTTACCCCAATTCTTGTGTTGAAAATTGCTCCAAAAATCACCTCAATCTGAGTCCCACATCTAAAAATATGAAGAAAGAACCAAAACCTCAATTTTATAGCTTTTGCCCAGTCATTTCCGCTTTTGCGGACACGCCACTTCTGCCGCGTCGCTTCTGCGACAAGGGATCCGCTTCTGTACTAAATCTTGCTTCTGTGGGGCCATAGATGCGCGCTAAATCGCTCTTCTGTGATCTATTCCAGCCAAGCCTTCCTTCGCTTTTGCGACCAACTGTCTGCATCTGCGTCCATTCTTCCGCAGATGTTGAAACACCAGAACCAACATCCTTCATTAATGCAATATGAAATGAAAATTATTTGAAACTCACCCAAGCCACTCGGGACCCCGTCCAAATATACCAATAAGTCCCATAACATAATATTGACCTACTCGACGCCTCACATCACGCATAACATCATCAAAACGTTAAATCGCACCCCAAATCAAACTTAAAAGAACTTTCAACTTCCATAACTCCTGCCGAAACATAGCAAACCAACCCGAAATGAAACTAAATTTTGGACACAAGTCCCAAATGACATAACGAAGCCATTTCAATTCCCGAAACTACAATCCGAATCCGATATAAAAAAGTCCACTCCCGATCAAACTTCCCTAAAATTCAACTTTTGTCATTTCAAGCCAAATTCAACTATGAAACTCCATATCACAATTCGGACATGCTCCTAAGTCCAAAATCACCCAACGGAGCTAACAGAATCATCAAAATTTCAATCCGAGGTCAAATACTAAAAAGTCAAACTTGATCAATTCTCCCAATTTAAAGCTTCCTAGTTGAGAATAACTCTTCCGAATCAATTTCGAATAACCTGAAAACTAAAACCAATGATTCAAACAAGTTAAAATACATCATACGGAGCTACTCATGCCTGTAAACTTTCGAGTGAAGTGCAAATACTTAAAATGACCAAGTGGGCCTTTATAGATCTTTTATACAATTTTAATGGGTAATGTGAGTCCACTCATTCCATTCAAAGCCTACATTAACGTTCTATACCGTCAAACAAATACTTATGGAATCATCTTTGTGAAAAGACAACTTTAGTAAAAGCATTATCTCTACTCACCTTAGTTTGTCCTTTGAGCACCCTCGTTGCTTCTATCCAAAAGATTCGACTTCTCAAATCAATTTATGCACAATTACATCAACAATCAATACTAGAAGATCCGAGATTTCTAAAATTTAGAAACCCTAGGTGTGATTCTTCTCTCCTTCTAGGGTTCATCGTGAATCCATGTATCTTTTTATTAATAGCAGGTTCTAGGAACAAATATCAACCATAAACCTTTCTAATAATCATGGTTCAAAGCGTTCGCAAAACTTACCTTGAATCGCAAAACCCTAGGTTAGCGGAGAGATCTTGTTCTTGAGTTCTTGTTGAGAATCTAGCGATTTTGAGATGGAATATTGTTAGAACTGATGTTTGGAAGTAGTATTCCATTGTTAATCGCATTGAAAACTCAACTTAGGTAGTATGAGAACCTTTGGATCATTTGAGGATGAGAGAGGATGTTTAATCTTTAAAGAATGGAGCTATTTTCTCTCTCCCCGTTCCTTTTATTTTAATTTCACGCCTTAGGCGTCACAGTCCGCGCACAACGCTACACATGACGCCCAAATTAAATTAGTTCTGGTTTTGGCGTTCTGACTCGCACCCCTAAGCGCCTAAAAAAGCGGTCATTTTTCTGACCGGACAGTCTTCAGTGAAATGCCTATAATGCTTTATAGGAATATCGAAACGACACAATTTAAAGTGTTAGAAACTAGACTTCAAGAGCTTTAATTTGATAGGCAATTCACTTCATAATTTATTATAGATTGGGAGATATACTAGTTTGAAGTCAAGTCTCTTGCGACTATAATTGTGTTCTTACCTTACATATTTCTACTTTGTTCCAAACTACTTTTTCCCTCTTTTAAACGTCCATACCACCCCTAAAACATAAAATATAGCTATTATACACCCTTTCTAGTATTTGAACATCCTTGTGTCCAACTTAAAGCTTGAGCGAATACTTAGCAAACATTTTGCGCGACTTTACATCAGAGTAACTTGCAAGTGTGAGATAGTCGTGGGATTGTTAAGAGTTTGGAGTGTTGTTAGGTTTAGATTGCAAGAGTTGTTATCTGAATAGTTTTGACTTATTTGTTCTAATGATGTTTAGAGTTAAATTTTACGAATTAGGTCGTGATTTTTACATCTTTTGAGTCGGGTGATTTTTTATACTCCCTCCGTTTCAATTTATGTGAATATATTTTCTTTTTAGTCTGTGCTAAAAAGAATGACCTTTTTTCCTATTTGGAAACAATTTACCTTTATGCAATGATTTATAGCCACACAAAATATATGTGCTTTATTTTACACCACAAGTTCAAAAGTCTTCTCTCTTTTCTTAAATTTCGTGTCGAGTCAAATGAGTTCTCATAAATTGAAACAGAGGAAGTATTAAATTATCTATTTTTAACTTATTCGCACAATAATTTTTTATTAGAATAAAATCCTAGGAACCACTCAATTTAACAATAATGGATACATGCAAGTTCTTGAAGATTCCTCAAAGTGAAGGCGTCACGAAAGAATGTATTCACACTCTCAAGGCTGACAAATGTATATGAAATAGAAAGAAAACGCTATTTTTAAGAAATGTCTTTTTCTGAACAGATGTATTACACACTTGGATTTTGCTTATATATCTAAGAACATTGTCTCCCAATATACAAGCAATCCAACATTTAGTAGGTTCATATCGTGCACCCCTCACTCTCAGGGCCAGAGAAAAGGATATACGGAGAGAGAGAGAGAGCGCAACAAGAAATAACTACGGGTCTAGTTTGACAAATCTTCTTTACTCGGTACATTAGTCTTCCTTGAAAATGTGAACGCTACTGTGTTAAAACATAAAATTTAAAAACTGTTAGAAGAATAAAAGAAACTGAAAAAATAGTAGAGATTAAAAAATATTCCGAGTCCATAATTTGCTTGTGCGTCCTTAAGGAATTTTAACCCCCTCACACGTTGCCAAGATAATAGATTAAATCCTCCCAGGATAAAACGGAATAAACCTTCCTGCAACAGTGGCAATACAAACTGCAGGATACCAACGAACTTAAAGAACGGAGCAAAATCACACTTACGAATTCGAGAGAGAGAGACTGCGAATTAGAATACAGTATTTTCATAAAGAAAGAAGTTCTGTAATATTTATGCTGTCTAAAAATCGAAGTCATGCCTCAGAATTTATAGGCAATTATTGGAAGAGGTGTGATGTTTGTGCTGGAAAATGTGCCTTTTCAGAAGTTTACGCGGCCTGCCGCGGTCACTCCAGGACCATGGCCAGAGTGAGTCTTATTTTCCACCATTTTCAATTCACGCTCTTAAACTTTAAAGCTCAATGCTTAAAGTCTTTGAAGCCCAATGCCTTTAAAGTCCAACAGAAAATACACACCAAAAATCGGAGGGTTTTCCATTATTTTTAGAGGATCCCTACTCTCGTTGCCTATGCTCCATAGCTAGGTTAGCAATATTTTTAATGTATTTACGGAGGCGGATTCAGAATTTAAGCTCTATAGGTTCAAATACATTATATTTTTAAAATTATGGACTTATATTTATTAGATCTCTAGCAATTCTAGGGAAATTTTACACTTAAATTTATACGCCGCGTCAAAATTACTAATTTTAGATTAACCCGCTCCTTTCAAACGGCATTCGCCCCCATGTATATTTACCATCTCTTGCAATTCTAGTGGTCTTTCTTGAATTACATGCATGCATGCAATTCTACTACAGAATTTTAATTTATTCGAATCGAATGAATCTCTGAAGCTAAATCTCAAATCAAAATCCAAACCAAATGAAGTTACGTGATAGTGTATATAAATTAAATTATTAACTTATAGTATTACAGATTATATTTTCAAACTTAAATCCTGAATTTCATTCTCGAAAGATTAGAACATCAAACTGAAATTTGGAACCTATTTATAAGTCTAGCATTAAATTTCAGATATTAAATCGGAAATAGATTCTGACATCTCTATATTTTAGAGGTAATAACCCGTGCAACGTAACGTAAGGACTTCGTGTCAGAACAAAAACCTCAACAAAGAGTTGGTAGTTCATGTATTGGAAAAAATTGAGTTTACATATTAAAAAATATATGACGTGTTATGACATGTAAGCTGGTCAAATAGACAAAGAGTTACAATTAGCCAAGAGGCACGAGTGGTAATAGAAGCGAGCAAAAGCAAAGAAAGAGGTACGGGCGGTTATTCAAAGGATTCAACGCCCGTACCTATTCAAGACATTTAATTTCAATAATCAAGAAAAGTCAAGGGAATGAATCTGACAGCACACGAGGGTCCAAATACAGTATTTGATAAGCATTAAATACTGAAAACGTTAGAGAATCTGCCTTAAATATAATGATTATGTAACGTAGTATTCAATATCTTTTATTGTCCATAAAACCTTATTAAGACAAAAGCAAGACACATACATCCGAAATAGTTATAAAAGGGAGAGTACTAAACAGTTGTACACATACAAAAAATCATTTGAATATACTTTGGTTTACTCGTTTTATTCAATCATATTCTGGCTATCCGAATTGCTTTCTTTTATACATTCTTGTGATTATCAATAACCCGTGTTCTTCTAAATTACAGGTTTAGTCAAAATTCTATTTTTTGGTTAAACAAATTGGTTCCGTTACCGGGAATCTGATAATCCATTTTATTTTAGCCTAACTTTCCTTGTTACATCAACCATGTCAAACAATAATGATGACATCCCAAGCAACCAAGAAAATCAAACAACCCAGAAACTTTAGGGAGATCCACAGAACAATAACGTACTGATTTCTTCTCCACGAGGCTCTCCACGGCGGTCTCGTGAAGGCACTCCTGATGGGGTCTCATACAGATGGACAGGTTCAATTTGAAAATATTGAAATTATGGATGAGGCTTTGCAAAAACTTATTGCCTCACAAGTCAATAAAGCTCTTCATGCGTTTGTTAGTCAATTACCTGCTGCACCACCCACACCCACACCAAATCACAACACTCTAGAGAATCCTCGTTCCAAGCTCGTTAATTTAGGTAGTGGTGGAGCCCCCAGCGAATCACAGGAGGTAGAACGAGGTAATCCAGTTAATTCTGATTTACAAACTTTAGTACTAACCTTGCAGAAATAGCTAAAGGAGCAAAGTGACCGCATAGAACAAATACCCGGGGTGCCATCCGTGATCAAAGGGGTAGATATGGATAAGTATTCTCAACAGCCCTGGAAGCCAAGTGCTGCTCCTCATCTAATCCCAAAGAAATTCAAAATGCCTGACATACCAAAATACGATGGAACAACAGACCCATAAGACCATGTGACTGCATTCACAACAGGCGTAAAAGGAAATGATTTGACTAAGCAGGAGATTAGATCTGTATTAGTCAAAAAATTTGGCGAAACACTCACTAAGGGTACACTAACATGGTATTCTCTTTTACTCGAAAATTCTATAAATTCTTTTGCTGAGCTTGCAGATTCTTTCATCAAAGCACATAGTCGAAAAAAGAATAGAGGATATTTTTAAAATCAAACAAGGGGACTCAGAGTTGCTTAGGGAATTTGTGGATAGATTCCAGTGTGAGAGAATGACATTGCCACGTGTACCAGATAACTGGGCAGCTATAGCTTTCACAAGCAATTTGAATGAGAAAAGCTCAGAAGCCACGAGGCAACTTAAGAAAAGCCTTCGAGAATTCTCAGCTATAACGTGGAATGACGTTTACAACCGTTATAGCACAAAACCGAGAATTGAAGAAGATATTATTTTTTGACATCAAAAAGACGAAAAGGTAAGCTCAAGACGGGTCGAAAACAAAAAAGATCCAGTAAAAATAGGTACGATTCATATATGGGACCTATGGGAAGAGACTCACGGTCAAAACAAGACAATCAGAGATACGATCACAGATCGAGGAATAGAGAGCCAGGCTCATCATCAAGGTTTGGGAGTGACCGCAGCACACGTGAGCCATGAGACGATGATGGAAGTCTAAACGCAGCGTTTGGTGGTTATAATTTCAACGTGAGCACTACTAAACTCGTGGCTGTTTTGAGAAGCATGGGAGATAAGGTACGGTGGCCAAAGGAGATGAGATCAAATCCAAACATACGAAACCCTGATGCGAATTTCATGACAATCACACGCAAAAAACAGCAGATTGCAGGTTTTTGCAGGTAGAAGTTGATCATTTGTTAAAATAAAGGTATTTCACTGAGTTATTCAGTGAGAAAGGTAAACAAGCATACATGAAGAATAGGCAGGAGCCTCCAAAACCACCTTCTCCCAAAAGAACTGTCAATGTTATAAGTGGGGGTGAAGATATCAATAGCGTATCATATACTGCAGCTAACAAGATTTCCAAAGTAACAATTACCCACGGGAAGCGGCAGTGACATGTCTTGGAAGAAGAAAATATTACTTTCGATGAAGCAGATACCGAGGGTCTGTTAACTCCACATAATGATGCACTGATAATATCTTTACTTGTACATGATACTAATGTGAAACGAGTTTTATTGATCCAGATAGTTCCGTGAACATTATTTTTCTAATAGTATTACGCGAGATGCAAGCTGAAAATAAAGTGATACCAAAGGCGTATACTCTATCTGGATTTGATAATTCTAATATTGTCACAAAAGGAGAGGTAACACTCACCACGTTCGCTGAAGGAGTCGTCAAAGATACAAAGCTCCAGGTGGTAGATATGGAGATGGCTTACAACATGATTCTTGGGAGACCATGGATCCACAAAATGGATGTTGTTCCTTCAACCTTGAATCAAGTTATTAAATTTCCATCGCCATGGGGAATCTATCAAATTCGTGGAGATCAACAGACATCCAGGAGAATCAACTCCGTGGCAAATTCTGAGTGCGAAGGGTGAAGAAAAATAGCAATTACAGAATCCAATTGAGGATAACATAGCATCAACCTCAGCTGAACAAGGGCAAACAGATGTAGATTCAAGGCCCGATTCCATTCAAGAGCCAGAAGAAAATGAAAACATCAAAATAATGATGGAAAAGCTAGAAGCTGTGGTTTTCTTTATACATTGGCTGGAGAGAAAAGTGTATATAGGATCAATCTCAGCCCGGATATTAAACATAAGTTGATTGAATTTTTAAAAGCTAACCCAGATTGTTTTGCTTGGTCCCATTCTGATATGACAGGTATACCACCGGAGGTAATGACTCACGAGTTAAATGAGGACCTCTCTCACCCACCTGTCAAACAAAAGAAAAGAAAGCAGGGCACTTTCAAAAATCAGGTGATTCAGGATGATGTGCAAAAATTATTAAAAATTGGTTCCATTCGTGAGGTAAAGTATCCTAACCGGTTAGCTAACACTGTTGTAGTTCCAAATAAGAACGGTATATGGCGGGTTTGTGTAGATTACACAGATCTTAATAAGGCCTTCCCTAAAGATTCTTTTCCACTACCACACATAGATCAATTGATTGATGCAACTGCAGCTCATGAACTATTAAGTTTTTTAGATGCATATTCAGGTTATAATCAGATTAAAATAGATCTGGGAGATAAAGAAAAAACTTTATTCATAACAGACAGGGGAACTTACTGTTATAAAGTAATGCCCTTTGGTCTAAAAAATGCAGGTGCAACATATCAGAGACTGGTAACTAAAATGTTCCAAGAGCATTTGGTAAAAACCATGGAGGTCTATATAGATGATATTCTTGTTAAAACTCAGCATTCTGGAGATCATATATCGCATCTGCCTAAAACATTTAAAATTTTGCAGAAATTTAATATGAAGTTAAATCCTGAAAAATGTGCATTTGGTGTTGCATTAGGTAAATTTTTAGGTTTTCTTGTTTCTAACAGTGGTATTGAAGTGAACCCTACACAGATTAAAGCCACTGAAGAAATCCCTGATATACTTTCGAACAAGAAAAAAGCTCAAAGATGAACAGGGAGAATTGCAGCCTTGGGAAGAATCATTTCTAAATCATTAGAGAAGTGTTTTAAATTCTTCTCAACTCTTAAAAAGCAGGATCATTTTGAATGGAATGAAGAGTGTCACCAGGAACTCAGGAATTTGAATGCATACTTATCAAATCCACCTTTCCTAGCGAAACCAAAGGCTGGGGAAAGACTACTCATTTACCTTGTTGTTTCAAAAGTAGCGGTAAGTGATGTTTTGGTCCGAGAAGAACAAGGTAAACAATCCCCCGTCTATTATGTTAGTAAATCTTTGTTAGATGAAGAGACGCGGTATCCTTAATTAGAAAAGCTTGCACTTGCATTAATCATGGCATCTAGGAAATTAAGACCTTATTTTCAGTGTCATCCTATTGTTGTGGTAACCGCCTACCCTTTACGTAATATCCTACACAAGCATGAATTATCAGGTAGGTTGGCTAAGTGGACTATAGAGTTAAGTGAATACGAAATCACATACCAACCTAGAACTGCTATAAAATCACAAGTGTTAGTTGATTTCGTGGCTGATTTTAGCCAAGGGATGCAATTAGAAGCAGAGAAAGAATTACAAGTGTTTAATAGAGATAACCCAGGAACTTGGACTTTATTTACTAATGGTTCATCTGACGTAAAAGGTGCAGGATTAGGGATTATTTTAGTACAACCTACGGGTGAAACAATTCGACAAGCTATCAAATGTCACTCTATAACTAACAATGAAGCAGAGTATGAGGCTTTGATTGCAGGTTTAGAACTGGCACGAGAACTTGGCATAAACCAGATTATGATCAAAAGCGATTCACAACTCGTGGTTAATCAAATGCTGGGGACTTATACAACCAGGGAGTTAAGTATGCAACAATATTTAGAAAAGGTACACGAATTGATAAAGCAATTTCAAACGTGGAAAGTTACACAAATACGAAGGGATGAAAATATTAAGGCGGACGCCTTAGCTAATCTCGCATTTGCGGCTGATGTGGCAAGTGATGCAAACGCCTCAGTTATTCATTTATTTCATTTAGTTCTTGACGACGACAAGGATGAGGTAAATTTTAATAATTTAATTTGGGATTGGAGGAACGAGATTGTCACTTTTTTGCATTATGGAACCGTACCTGATGACAAGAAAAAAGCTCATGCACTTCAGAAAAAGGCTACTCGGTACTGTTTAAACCAGGGCAACTTATATCGTGCACAGTATGTAGTCCCGTTTGTATTTCCTTTTCAGGAAAAGGATCAAATGATAGAAACAATCAAGTGCTCGAGGCTTCATACTTCAACTCTCAAACACTTGGGGGACTACATAATATGCACGAGTATGTGTATAAAGAAGGCAAAGGAAATTGAAGAAAAATCAAGCCTCAAGCATGAAAAAGTTAAATGCAGAGTGAAAGTCACGAAGTGAAAAGCCAAGGCTAAAGAAAACCTTACTGATGTTAGGGTAAAAGTTATGTACTAAAATAGGTTATAAACAAACCTTGTGTTTATTGTTCTGAAACGGGTTATAAAGAAAAACCTCGTGTTTGTTATTTTTTCTTAAAAATCTGTTACAAGAAAAACAGTTACGAGAAAGTTATAGATGTAATTCAAATACACGTAAAGTATTATTCAAAACTAGATAAAGTTCAAATAAAAAACTTGTCAATGTTATTTCAAAAGAAACATGTGTGTTCCTATTTCTTTTATCATATGTTAACACCATTATGAAGTTGAGACGTCTTTTTTATTAAGTGTCGAATATAAAAGGGCCCTTTTTTACAAAATTCATGTTTAGTTTAACTATTCATGAAATTAGAAGAAGCATTTTCTAAAGAATAAAAATGCAAATTATTCTATAAGTCTTTAAAAATAAAGGCAAGAATAAAACAAACAGAAGTTCAAGAAAACTTCTTAATACTTATAATCCTAAGACTAAGTACAAACTTAGTCAAAAAATTACAAATTGTTTAAACAAATTTCCCCGTGAAAAGACTTGGGGACTTGCATTTCTAAAATCAACCCTCAAATGAAGCTATGGGTTTGATTATAATTTTCCAAAATAAACCCTCAAATGAAACCAAGGGTTTTAAACATATAATTCCAAAAGGTACCTGCAAAAAAGAATTCAAAAAGTTCAAATTTATCACTAGGAAGATGAGGGAACTGAAGAAAGTGCATCAACGGCAACAGGCTCAACTTGGGCAGGTGCATCAACAGTTGCGGGTTGAATTTGACTCGCAGCAATAGGCTCGACAGGGCTTGGAAGAGCTGGGATACCCATATTTTCTTCAATATTCATAGAAGCTTCGGCCATAGGAGAAGGAAAATCTTGAGTTTGTTGAGCCTTCTCAATGGTTTAATTGATCTTAGCCAACTCAGACTCTAAGTTGAAATTTTTTTGGCCAACTTCAATTAGGGTATCACAGCGTGAGTTCAAAAACCCCCAACTTGCCTCAACAGCAGATTTCTCTTCGAGGATCTCATAATCCCTTGCCCAATCAGCAATCTCATTCTTTAGCTCCTCATTCTCAGCCAAGGCAGAATTGAGGAAAGTTTGAAGAGAGGCATGGGAGCTTTCTAAGGCACACACCTTATCAGAAGAGATTAGAAGGTCTTCTTGTACTTGAGTTAAGCTTTGCACGAGCTCCCCAGCATAAACTTCTTTTTGACCCAAGAGAACCTTCAACTCTCTGTTCTCTTCACTAGCCTTGGATAATTGTTCTGAGAAGGAAGATTGGAGATGCTCCTTTTCTTTTTCTGGTTGGCTTGAGGAGGCTCTTATAACCGCTAACTCTAAAGTTAGATCCTGCACCTGCTGCTCTAAGGTACTCCTGCTCTCTTGCAAATCTTCTATGTCAATTTGTGCACCCTCAAATTGTTCCTTCCACTTAATTGTCTCCAACTGAGATTCACGTGCTAATTTCTCTGAATCACGTGCTACCTTCTCCAAGAGGGGGATTTTGTTCATTATTTCTGTGCCGATAAGATTGGCCTAAAAAAAGAAGGGGAATATGAATCCCAAAGATTAAATTTTTTTTACAAAGTAAAGAAAGAAGAGAAGGAAAATACCTTCAAGGTAGCGTTCATAATATCATTCATCAGGGTCAGGGAAGTATGACTCTCCAACTTTGCTTTTCCAATTGGCCCAATTAAAGGCTTCAGCCATACATCTGCCTGACCTGATTTCCTCAAGAGGCTACTCTCAGCAGGAACTTCAAGACCTTCCATCCATTGGTGCGATCTTCAGTAATCTGTCTACCTAACCATGAAAATTGGGAACATCTCCCACAACTCCCACGGTTGCTAAAAAAAGACACCAAATCAGAAAAGTTGATAAACTTAAAGTAAAAAGGTACGAACAGGATAAAAGACTTACGTTCAAAGTTCCACTTCTCAGGGAAGGGATTTTTATCCTCACCCACTAAATCAGCAGTGGGGGCAGCAACAAACCGGGCATACCAGCCACGGTTCTTGTAATCCTCAGGACTTGCCAAAACCCTCTTACTCCTGGCTACTAGTGTAAAAATACCATTGCGAAAAAGCCTAGAGGGAATTAATTGAGAGAAGGTAAAGGGAACACCAGCTGAATTGGTTAAGTGCCTTAAACAGGCAACGGCCCTCCATATGATTGGGCTAATTTGACCCAAAAAAACAACAAATAAGCGACAAAAATCAAGAATGACTAGGTCAATAGCTGATTTGAAACCTAATGTGAAAGGGTATGTATAAACAAAAGAAAACCCCATCAAGTAGGAAGTGATTCTCTGATTTGGGTTAGGGATAATAATAGGAAAGTCATCTCTCTAGTGACAATCTTTACGAACTACAGGAGCTAAATTTCTGTAATCTGAGTGGGAAAAGCATCAGCACGATCTAAAGTGGAAACTTGATTCCTAACGGACTCCTTGTCATGATAAAAAGACAATTCCATAGGAACTATCTCTTCTACTAAAGGCTCACGTAATGGTTCGGAAGGTTCTTTACCCCTAGAGGAAGATTTTTGAGAAAGGGAACCTCTGGTTCTAGAAGAAGGACCAGAACTAGGAGATAAAGCAGAAGAGCCTCGAGCAGTTCCCGAATTACGGTATCTACCTCCCCTCCTACCCCTATTGGGAGCACTAGGGAAGGTATCAACAATGAAAGTCCTTCTAGGGTTAGGGTTCGATGAAGACATAATAAAAAGGGATGATACGAGGAAAAAAAAACAAAGATTTGAGGAATAAAGTATTCAATAAAGCTTTATGAGGTAAAGACAAAGAAGGAAGCTATATTTATACTGATGAGCAACCGTCAAAAGGAAAAAGTACAATGATGGAATGACCATAATAATGATAACTGACACTTCGTGAACAGGGAAGCCGAAAAGAAAGCCTAAAAAAGTGCTGCAAAGCTGTAGAACCAATAGGAGGTTGACACGTGTGAAACGCATTAAATGGAAGTGACAATTGAAGCGTCAATTCTGTCACAGCATTAATGGTGACAAAAATTCCCGTTTTTAATGAAATCCACTTCCCAAATATTCAATTGATGAATAAATGGCAAGTGGAGGGAATATCTATATTGGAAAAAATTGAGTTTACATATTAAAAAATATATGACTTGTCATGACATGTAAGCTGGTCAAATAGTCAAAGAGTTACAATTAGTCAAGAGGCACAAGTGACAATAGAAGCGAGCAAAAGCAAAGAAAGAGGCACGGGCAGTTATTCAAAGGATTCAGCGTCCATACTTATTCAAGACATTTAAGTTCAATAATCAAGAAAAGTCAAGGGAATGAATCTGACAGCACACGAGGGTCCGAATACAGTATTTGATAAGCATTAAATGCTGAAAACGTTAGAGAATCTGCCTTAAATGTAATGATTATGTAACGTAGCATTCAATGTCATTTATTATCCATAATAACCTTATTAAGACAAAAGCAAGACACATACATCCGAAAAAGGGAGAGTACTGAACAGTTGTACACACATAAAAAAATCATTTGAATATACTTTGGTTTACTTGTTTTTATTCAATCATATTCTGGCTATCCGAACTGCTTTATTTTATTCATTCTTGTGATTATCAGTAACCCGTGTTCTTCAAAATTACAGCTTTAGTCAAAATTTCATTTTTTTGGTTAAACAGTTGAGCTGTTCAAAATCGAACTGTAATCGTTAATCGTACTGTAAAATTAATTTATTGGATTATTGGTATCGGGTTATCAGGATAATGATTGGTGAACGAACCAGCCCCACAAACCCTAGAGACATACCTCTTTCTCCATGCATCTCTCATCTCTATCGTCTCTCAAATCCCCACCGTCCGCCGCCCACTAAGAAATCATCGTGACTATGGGCATGGTTCCCGTGACGTAGTTATGATACATAATTCCCAAATTCGGGTGTGCATTTCATGTGATCTGATCATAACAACTTCGAATAATAATAATAATAATAATAATAATAATAATAATAATAATAATAATAATAATAATAATAATAATAATAATAAAAAATAAATAAATATATCGCAATTCGCGGGTGTATTTCATATAGCGTGGTTTGCAATGTGTTCCAAAACGGTAAATGTACGACAATCGTAACTTGTTCAAGAAATAAATTCCATAAATCTTAAAAGGCGATTTTAAAATAATTAAAAGCGGTTATAAAGTTTAAAATTCATATTAGGTTTTTAAATATGTAATAAATCAGATAATTAAGCCATTTATTAATAGTTAAGTGACCGTGTTAGAACCATGGAACCCGTAAGTGCCTAACACCTTCTCCCGAGTTAACAGAATTCCTTACCTAGTTTTTCTGGTTTCGCAGACTTTTAAATGAAGTCAAACTTCCTAAATTTGGGATTGTTAAAATAAATCGGTGACTTGGGACACCATAAATTATTCCAAGTGGCGACTCTGAAAAAATAAATAAATAATCTCATATCGATTTATGTCACTTTAATTGAAAAAACTTTCTTATCTCCCCCTTCGGGTAAAAGGGAGGTGTGCCATTAGGTTTTTTCCTTGGGCAAAAAGTTTAACAAAAAAAAAAATTCTTTTTAAAAATTGAAGTTTAAAATAAACCATAGATATTCTTGGTGTATTGTCACTCCTAGAAAATTTCCTACTGCTAACCAAAATCGGTGGAAAAACTGAAAAAACTAACCGATTTTCGACCGACTTTAATCCGTCAAATTTAGGCTGATCGATAATAAATAGCGACCGATTTCTGTTGGTTTCTTAAAAAATAATTTTCGCGACTAAAATAGTTTCCCGCATTTTCGCGCTAAAAAAATCGATCGAAGTTGGTCGGTTTCTTCAAAAAATATTTTTTTTTGAAAAACGGACCGACTTTGATTGGTTTTTCAGTTGATTTTTGACCGATTGAAGTCGGTCGGTTGGCCGCGGTCGACTTGATCGAATTTCTAGAGTGTTTTTGTCTGACTAAAAAGAAAAAAGTATCATGTTCCTTATTTTTTGTTCTAATTTTTTTAGTGCCTTTTATCTGCGGTAAGAAAGAAGGAAGCTATGCACTAGTGTAATATAACATACTTTCTTGTAACTCAAGAAAGATGCAGACTATTTAACTTCCATTAAAAAAAATTGTATACATTAAAAAGATTGCTAACCTATGGAGTATAGGCAACGAGAGTATGGCTCCTTCAAAAATAAGGGAAACCCTTTTCACTTGACACATTTTTGGTGTGTAGTTTCAAAAAACTCACGTGTGGTCCTATTTCTATTCCTATTTCTCCTATTCCTATTCTCTGTACCGAGTAACGAAAAGATTTGTCAAACTAAAGCCGCAGTTCTTTCTTGATCTCGCCTTTCTACATCCTTTTCACTTACAAAATTGTTCACCAAGCGCAAATACGTCTTGAGATCATGACACGTGGCAACATCTCCGGCTTTGCTAAATTTGGAGTCTTTACTACTTAATCTAAGTTCCTTGCCAACCTCAGCATATACCCATTGTGTATCCTCCATGCATTTTTGAAGCCAGCTTGGCAGCCCCGTTGTCGCCATGTGGGCACGCCCTCTTTCCGCCACGTCATCATCTTCGTCGAGCACGAACCCCGGAACTTTTGTAATTGGATCTTCGGAGTTGACAATGCGGAGAACATTTGTACCACTTTTCTCTAATTGGCATCTAAAACTTTTGTTTCCTACTCTAGGTCCTCCAAATGATACAACTGTTACTATTGGTGCGTGACTAAATTTTGTAGTTATATCGTACGCTGTTAATGTTGCAAGAGCAGCTCCAAGGCTATGGCCTGTGACAGTTATACTTAAAGGCTCGTCACTATACTTTTCAAGAATGTGGCCAATTTCTTCTCTAATTGTGTCCTGTAAACTTTGATCACATTGGTTTTTTGTTGTGTATAAGCTCAAGAATCCACTTTGTACCATGGGTTGATCGTAATTTTCCGGTGCCATGTCATCCGGTAAAGAAGTTAACGTGGCACGTAAATTTTCGAGCCATTCGCATGAGGTGGCGGTACCTCGATAAGCAATCACCACGTCACGGCGCCCAAGCCTAGCGATCACTTCCTCGTCTTCGCAAACTGCCACGTAACCAATCCAGCTGGAGCATGGGGAGGCTAAATTCGGGAACCTTTTAGTCCAACTTGGCATTTGAATTGCACATGTGGCATAAAGGTTCTTGATTACCTTATATCCGCTCTTGTCTAGTCCGCAATCTGTCAGCATTGAATTCGTAGGATAACGACAAGTGGCATACGTAGGTGATGACACATCAAAGTCAAAGCAGCAATAGGCTGCTTCGACAAATTCCCCGTACCTTAAGATCTCCTTACGGAGATCATCATCAAGTGGATCAAGCAAACCTTCCCAATTCTTGATACCTTGGAATTCCATCCATCGGTGTCGGAGTTCAGCTGTTCTGTCTGCGACAGAGCAGTGACCTGAACCAGGGTTCCATGAGCTCGTGATCCTGAAGCCACGAGCACTCGATTTTCTTAGTGTAGAGCACCTTGAAGTAGGAAGTGCAAATCCCAAATGCTTTTTAGTAAAAAGCAAGTTATAATTTGAGGAGTGTATTATGTTGCAATTTGATTTGAAATTTCCAGCTAAGAGCCTCATGTTTGTAGGTAGTTTTTAAAGATTCTTGGAATGTGGATGATGAGGTTCTTGCACTTCACGTAGTTACATTTTGGCTGCACTCAAATGATATTATTTATAGTCATGGAATGGAACTAAACTCATGCTAAAAGAGTATATAGTGGGTGGTGGGTCAGTGGGGAGAATGTAATGAAGGAGAAGACTATAAGAGGAGAATTGGAGGCGGACGGTGCATTGATTTTCATGGGATAGGTATTAGACTAGTTAAGTGGGGACAAACTGAGTTAGCAACTGAAAAAACGTTGGTTTGAAAGCATACATATAACGCGCGTTTGGATTTGCCTAAAAAGTTAATTTTCAGCAGTAATAACGTTTAAGTCAAAAAAACAATAAGTTGGAATTATCCAACTTAGTGTTTTTGGATTATTTTTAAGCAGTTTTTTTATTTATTTTAAGTATTTTTTAATTTTGCCAAATACTAAAAAAAACTAAAAAGAACCTAAAAATTGATTTGACCAGTTTAAAAGCCAATCCAAACACCCTCATAGGTCTATCGCACATACTTTCATTTTATGTGGTGAAGTCTAATTGGACACGAAATTTAAAAAATAAAAATAAAAAAACTTAACAAATATGATAGCAGCTAAAAGAAAATGAGAAAGAAATGAGAAAAGAATTGAGAAATCCTAAAGAGTAAGGTTGCAGAATTTCTCTTGAACTGACTTCTGCTATACTCAACTCGAGTCTATGTTTTAGAGAGAAGAAGAAGACTGATATTATTGATGAAAATCAAATTACAAACTATTACAATGCCAATCACTGCCTTATATCTACTGAGGGATTGAACAGAAAAAGGGAGGGAAAGTTAGTTATAACTAACTCGGTGAAGTTCACATGTGACAGCTAACTACTAACTAACTTTGATGGCTGGAATTTACAACTAATATTGGAATTAACAACTAAGAGAATTATTCAATTATTGTGGAATTATTTTGGATCATATCAATACTCCCCCCTTCAAATAATCCTTGTCCTCAAGGATTGAAAGCTGGGAACTTGTGCTGGAATTCCTGCCAATCTTCCCAAGTACTATCCTCAGGTGATATATTCAGCCATTTCACCAAAATTTGGGCTATCGCCTTACCATTCTTGGGAACCAATCTTCTATCCAATATAGCTTCTGGTTCGAGTAACACATGACCCTGCTCAGCATGAACAACAGGAAGGGTTGGTGAAACTGTATTAGAACCAAGCTTCTTCTTAAGCTGGGATATGTGAAAGGTGGGATGGATTTTTTAGTGAGTAGGTAAAGCCAGTGTATAAATACTGGTCCTACTTTGTGGATAATCTGAAAAGGTCCATAGAACTTGGCTGAAAGCTTTTGGAAGGAATGGCTTTTTAGAGAAAGTTGTCTATAGGGCTGAAATTTAACATACACCCAATTTCCAACTTCATAGCTCCTATCAGTTCTTCCTTTATCCGCTTGGGACTTCATTCTATTTTGGGCTCTCAGCAAGTGGAATTTGACTATCCTTAATGTGGCCTCCCTTGCCTGTAGGCTTCTATCTACCACTTTCGATTGAGAGTCAAGTGGCATATAAGGTAACAAAGGAGGTGGTTTCTGACCATAAACGACCTCATAAGATGTCATTTTGATAGCTGAATGATAGGCAGTGTTGTACCACCACTCTGGTCGTGGTAACCACTGAGGCCACTCTTGAGGTCTATCACTTATCATGCATCTTAGATAACACTTCAGACATCTGTTTACCATCTCAGTTTGGCCATCTGTCTGAGGGTGATATGCAGTAGAAGTGAGCAAGGACACCTTCTGCAATTTAAACAACTCCTTCCAAAACTTGCTGGTGAAAACCACATCTCTATCAGATACCACAGATTTGGGCATACCATGGAGTTTAAAGACATTATCCATGAACACCTGGGCTACCTCTAATGCAGTATAAGGGTGTTTTAAAGCCATGAAATGAGCAGCTTTACTTAACCTGTCCACTACCACGAAAATGACCTCCTTGCCTTTAGCTTTAGGTAATCCCTCAATGAAATTCATGGAAAGATCTTGCCACACCTTGTCAGGAATAGGTAATGGTTGTAGCAACCCTAGATATGCTACATTCTCATTTTTACATCTCTGGCAGATGTCACACTCTCTTACAAAAGTGTAGATTGTTTGCTTCATTTTCTTCCAATAAAAATCCTGCTTCAACCTGTTTAGAGTAGCATAAATGCCAGAATGCCCTCCTATTGAACTGTTGTGATAGAAAGCTACCAGCTTCCTTCTCAATTCTTCATTGTAGCCGACCATAATCCTTCCCTTTCTACTCAGAATGCCAGCCTGATACTTGTAGTATAGTTTGGTTGGTGCAGAGTTTTGCAATTTCTAGAGAAGCACCTGTAAAATAGGATCCTGTAACCAGGATTGTTTGACTTCTTCTAACAGTTCCACTTGAACTCCAGAGATACTACAAAGTTGAGCTGGTTCCTTCTTTCTTGCTAAAGCATCTGCAGCAATGTTGTCTTTCCCCTTCTTATAAGCAATCGTATAGTCATATCCTAGTAATTTGATTAGCCACTTTTGTTGGCTAGGTATTGTTATCCTCTGCTCCAGCAAATACTTTAAGCTATGATGATCAGTCTTGGTGATAAAGTGCCTACCCAACAGATAAGGCCTCTACTTTTGCACTGCACTCACCAATGCCAACAGCTCTCTCTCATACACTGATAAGGCTTTGTTCTTTCCTGATAGTCCCTTGCTGAAGAAGGCTATAGGTCTGCTTTCTTGAGTAAGGACTGCACCAATACCATTTCCTGAAGCATCAGTCTCCACAATGAATTCCTTAGAAAAATCTAGCAGTGCCAATACAGGAGCAGAAGTCATCAGCTTCTTTAAATCTTCAAATGCTTGAGTTGCAGCTTCATTCCACATAAAGTTCTCCCTTTTTAACAAATCAGTTAAGGGTTTAGCAATGGCCCCATATCCCTTAATGAAATTCCTGTAATACCCGTAAGGCCTAGGAAACCCCTGAGTGACTTGATAGAAGAAGGTTGAGGACAGCTAAGTACTGCTGCAATTTTTTGATCATCCATTGAAACTCCTTGTTCAAAGATTACATGCCCCAGATAATCTACCTGAGTTTCTCCAAAGGCACATTTGCTTTGTTTAACCAAGAGTGTATTAGTTCTCAAGACCTCAAAGGTTTTCTCCAAGTGAACCTAGTGATCATCCCAATAAGAGCTGTACACCAGTATATCGTCAGAGAAAACCAAAATAAACTTCCTCGAATAAGGGAGTAAAATCTGGTTCATCAAGCTATAAAAAGTAGATGGGGCATTGGTTAAGCCAAAAGGCATTATCAAGAATTCAAAATGGCCATGGTGTGTTCTAAAAGTAGTTTTTGGAATGTCAGGTTCCCACATTCTGATTTGATGGTAACCTGACCTCAAATCCAGCTTAGAGAAAAATTTTGCACCATAGAGTTCATCTAACGGCTCTTCAATCACTGGTATAGGGAATTTGTCTTTGACTGTGTGGCTGTTAAGCTCCCTATAATCAACACACATTCTCCAGCTCCTATCCTTTTTCTTCACCATAACAATAGGTAAGGAATAACGGCTTGTACTGTTCCTTATCACCCCAACAGTTTTCAACTCCTCAATCATCTTCTCAATCTCCTCCTTTTGTATAGTAGGGTACCTGTAGTGTCTAATGTTGATAGGGGAGGTGCCTTCCTTCAATACAATCATGTGGTCATGTTGCCTAGGTGGTGGAAGGCCTTTAGGAACATCAAATAAGTCACTATACTTCTACAATATCTCCTGCAATCCTGTCTTATCCTTCACTATCTCTATCTGAGCTTGCAATTTCCAAAAACTAGCCTCAGGTTCAGAGTTGTTAGCAAACAATCCTACTGTCATCATGGACAATTCAGCAGGTTTAGCTAAGAGTTTATCCATCTTCCCCTATTCTACCAGCTTCATAGCAGGAGGTTGTATTCCCCTCAATGAAACCTTTTGCCCTCTGTATGTAAATTCCATTTTTAGATTCCTGAAATTCCATAGAATATCTCCCAACGTGATCAACCATTGCACCCCTAAGACCATATTGCAGCCACCCAATGGTAAGGTCAACATGTCAGATATGAATTGAGCTCCTTGCAATTTCCAGAGGAATCTCTTGCAAATAAAGTTACTGTGCATTATGTTGCCATCAGCTACTGATACAGCAAAATGATGGATCCTAGTTAAATGGTATCCCAACCTCTTTGTAGTGTTGAGATCCATAAAATTGTGAGTGCTACCTGTGTCAATCAAGATCTTGATAGCCTTCCCCTTCACTGAACTTGTAACCCTCATGGTTTTGAACATTGTTCTAAAATCTTGAGCACCAGTCATAGCATGAACTGATACATGAGGTAAGATGGCTCGTTCATTGTCAACCTCAAATTCTATCCCTTCCGTACACAGGAATTCAGAGGGATCAAGCATTACATCTCCCTCTTCACCCCCATCTCCTACCCCTTCAGGTTCTTGCACCTCAATAGAGAACAACTGCCTTATTTTTGAACACACATGCTCCAGGACATATTTTTCATCACAATAGAAACATAACCCCCTAGATCTCTTATCCTCCATTTTACTAGGACTTAAAATCTTTGGATTTTTGTAGATTGGTTTAGTAGCTCCAGCAAAGGAACTCTGAGCTTTTTGGATAGCTAGGTTTGGTTTAGAAAAAGGCTGGTTGTTGTATGTAGGGAGGTATTTCTTGGCTGGTCTGGGATTAGAAAGAATTGGGGTACTTTTTGAAGCTAGTTTCTAGATTATTAGTATTTGTTCTTGGATTTTGGCTAAACTAATTGCCTTCTGTAAAGATCGAGGGGCAAACATCTTTACGGGTAACCCTATCTCAGGTTTCAGACCTCTCAAAAAACAACTCATAACATATTCCTCATTTAATTCGACTCTAGTTAACAATTCATCAAACAGATCTACATAATCTTGTACAGAGTTTACCTGTTTGAGGTCTTTCAAATCCCCCATTGGATCATCGAATAACTCTGAACCAAATCGTGCATACAAACACCTCACATATTCTCCCCATCTAGGCCACTCCCTCGTCAATCTGGTTTTCATAAACACTTGATGCCATTGAAGAGCTTTGCCTCCAAGTCTGCACGAAGCCAGTTTCACCTTGGATGCTTCTGCGGTTTTATCTACTTCGAAGAACTGCTCACACTGATACAACCAATCGCGTAAACATTACCATCGAACTTTGTAAACTCCAGTTAATTCCTCCTAGTAGGCAATTGATACTCTTCTTCGTGTTGTCCTCTCGCAGCTACAGTTGTATTTTCCTCCTCCATTCTAGGGTTCACTTGTGGTCATTGATTCTTCATATTAGTCAAGAGGATTCTCTTAAACTCCTCCATTGACTGCGCCAATTTCTCATTCATGTTCCGCCGTAATTCCTCCATGGTTCCCGTAATACCTTCAAAATATCCTCGAAGACCATCAAGATCTCTTCGAAGCTCTTGTATCCTGGTGTTGTGTTCCCCCATTTGTGCTTCCCACAGAGCCAAGGATCGTGAGCTCTGATACCAATGATAGCAGCTAAAAGAAAATGAGAAAGAAATGAGAAAAGAATTGAGAAATCCTAAAGAGCAAGGTTGCAGAATTGCTCTTGAACAGACTTCTGCTATACTCAACTCGAGTCTATGTTTTAGAGAGAGAAGAAGATTGATATTATTGATGAAAATCAAATCATAAACTATTACAATGTCAATCACTGCCTTATATCTACTGAGGGATTTAATAGAAAAAGGAAGGGAAAGTTAGTTTTAACTAACTCGGTGAAGCTCACATGTGACAGCTAACTACTAACTAACTTTGACATCTGGAATTTACAACTAATATTGGAATTAACAACTAAGAGAATTATTCAATTATTGTGGAATTATTCTGGATCATATCAAAATACCTAAAAGAACCCTTAGTTCGGTCTTATGATTCGAAACATATCATGATATTTATTGTCACGAGTTCGAGCCGTAAAATCAGTCATTAATGCTTGTGTAAAATTAAGTTGCTTGCATTACACTTCTTGGGGTGCCATCCTTTCCTAAACCCTGTAAAAATGCGAGATGCTTTGTGCACCGCACTGTCCTTACCATTAAAAGTAAAATAAAAAATTTATAGTTAAAGAGTCTCTAAATATGAGAAAGTATTGCTCCCTTCGTTTCCGTTTCAATTTGTTTAAAGTAGTTTTATTTGGTATAAAGTTTAATTAAAAAAATATTTTAAAATTTATGATCTTAAATATTTCATAATATTTGTGTGACTATAAAAGAATTTAAACTTGTGATTTCAAATTTGCTGTAGCATCTGTGTGAATATAAAAATTTCTAACTAAAGAAATATAAAAATATCTTTTTAAGAACAAACTAGTATAAGGAAATACAATTAAGTACCACAACAAAGCGAGACGGAAGAATATTCTTATTAAAATGGACCAAAGATGAGTAAACGAAACGAGTAAAGAAGAGTATACTAAGTCCGAGTGCTTCTTTGGCTCCGACCATATTTCGTTGCACGTGCGTTCCACTGTACGCGTCCCCTGTAGTCATGTTTAATTTCACTACTACTCTAAGACCATAGTTTTAAAATTGGCCAAATATATATACAGCCCATTTAATTTGGTATTATTTTTTATTTTAGTACTCAATGTTTATTGTGTTTTATTTTGGCTCTCCAATTCTATTTTACGTGTTTTATTTTGCCCCTCTAACTCTATTTTTTATGTTTTACTTTAGCACAAAAGCTAAAATCAGTGCAAAAATATAGCACGTGTGTATACATAAATTTGAGGTATAACAAATATCCAATTAAATGATGTCACCTGATTTTTTCATCCTTGTCAAATGGGTCAATATTAAATAGAGGAGCCCGACCACAATTTTGTGAGTTTATATCATCTAAACATGCCAGGTATAAAATCGGCAGATGAAAGCTTTGAAACTTGGAGAATGAAAATGGGGCAACAGTGGATGAAAAAATTCGGTCGAATTTAGCTATTTTAGTATTGACCCGTTTGACATGGATTTAAAATCAGGTAGTAACATTTAATTGGATATTTATTACACCAGAGATTTGTATATATACGCGCGCTATATTTTCTATAGTGATTTCAGATTTTGTGTTAAAGTGGAACATAAGAAATAAAGTTTGAGGGCCAAAATGGAACAAATTAAATAGAGTTGGAGGGCCAAAATGGAACAAGGTAGAGATAGAGTGCCAAAATAAAAAATCGTATCAAGTTGAAGCTGTATATGTATTTGGCCTACAAATTTTATCTAAATCCGCTCTTGGATGTGATATAAACAGTCTATCCTTATGCAAGTATCAGTTGGCTTGACTAATTCTACGGCTCGAACTCGTTGTACTGTTACAGTTTACAGGGGCGGATCCAGCTTGCAGCGTACGGATTCACGAGAACCCAGTAACTTTTGTCCAAACAGTGTAAATGTGTTCCAAAAATTCACTAAATATCTATAAATATTTAAATGTGAACTCAATTACTATTAAAAAGTTACTCGAGATTGTTGCAGGAACTTATACACATTAAATCATGTATTTGCCTATGACCGTTGCTCTAAGACTTTCCTTCGTCAAATCGATAAACGTATAACATGCTTTGATGTAAATAATGTAAATATTAAGTGCATGTAAGTATTTATCCCTTCACAATTGTCCCTTTAAAAACCAAATTGGGTTGGGTGGGGGGTGGGTGTTCATGGTTACTAATTTTGTTTTCACGTATCTTACCTCAATGAAGGAGAGCCCTGGTGTAACTGCTAAGTTGCTGTCATGTAATTAGGTAATTATGGGTTCGAGCCATGGAAATAGTCTCTTGCAGAAATGCAGGGTAATATTACGTACAATAGACTCTTGTAGTTTGACTCTTTCCCGTATCCCGCACATAACGGGAGCTTAGTATACCGGGCTTCCCCTTCTTTTTTTAATATCTTAACCTCAATATTATATTGATTGTAGGTTCTAACTTCTAAGTATAGATGATACAAGAAAATATTTACATAATCAAATCATATTTAAAGTAATTAAATCTATACGATAAAAATTATATTGATATAGAAAAAAAATCATAATTAGCATATATAAATTTAATTCTATTTTGTAATGATAATGCATTCCGTTTATAATGCAAATATGCATGACGTTTGGACTTGTAGGCGTTTGGACATAATCTATATTCTATATCTATATATATATATATCTATATTATTATAAAAGCACGAATAATTTATGCTAAATATTGAACAACTAAAATATCTCTAAAATATTAATCGACTTTTATGCCCTTAAATATTTGTATAATTTAAGAATCTAATTGTAAATTATCAAATGATAAAATTCTTTTCCAATTTAAATTACACATACACTAATCCTACAAAATTGATCCTACTTTGATTAGAAAAGCACATTCATAATTTTCTTTTAGAAAAGATTATTGTTCCTAATTACAACAAATACTTAATTTTGTGGGAGAATATAAGATTCCTACTTGGAGTGCTTTCTTTCTTTCTTATTTACATTAGGAATTTTTAAAATGGAAAAGGGCCAAAATTATACCCATACTATCGAAAATTAGTCACGTTTATACTTGTTTCTACTTTTGATCTAAAATTGTCCCTACAGTTAATAAAGTATGTAAAATTGTCCCTGCCGTTAACAAAGTATGCAAAATCGTCTCTAACTCTAACAGATTTCCTACGTGCCAGTAGGACCCCTCATTTAATGTGCTGAGAACTATACGGAAGTAGTCTGAAATCACTGTTTAGCACCTCATGCACCTTCTCGTGCTGCCACAACTTAGCTGAGGACATTAGCTCGATAGATTCTGAAGATATTCCCTTTTTATTCAAGCAAATAAGCCTTAGAGCCCAATTCCAACATCCGGAATTCTATGCCAGGCCAGTTTCCAATCATACAATCACTGTATCAATCACTATACGCTGTACTCAAACATGACTGCATAACTCTGCTGAATTCACACTTTGCATCAACTTACTCATAGGACCGCAATAACATTTCTGTTTGAATTAGTCGAAATTCCATGAATCGGATGCTCCCATTGCACCTCATGACCTACATAGGTCTTACTCTAACTATTACAATACCGCCACAATGGATGAGATGCCGAAATTCATAATCAACTGAGGTGCGATACAAGATCTAAATCTCAAGAGCCATCCTGCTCACCTAACATCATCGCAAAGCGGAACCTCAACACATACACAATTTTTTTTTCAGGCCGTCTCAAAACTCACACGGCTCAATGTATCACCTCATGAAATATCTGACAACGAGATGACACCATGACTACTCCATAAGGAGCGCATTACTGAAATGAGCACAACTGGCCTGCCATAAAGCCCAAATTCACATTTAAATCCATCCACCGACCTCAAGTCGATCCTGATCATATCAAATTAAGCCAATAACCTTTCAAAGGTCCATACTAATTCTCCTTCTTCTCATAACACACGAGAACAACCGTTATAACCGGAGCAAACCTCCTCGGTTCATAATCCAATAAACAAGGTGCCATCCAGGCATAAATTCTTAAGGCAATGATATTATCCAAATTCCTCATACTTGATTTAAATCTTTAGTCAAACAAGTGGCTACATGCCACACTGGTACAATCTTCCCGTGGAACACGTTCCCACAATCTTCCGAAAATAAATAACGGGTCCGCACATATAAATCACCGGACGCACTAACACTGAAAAGCGATCCATAATCTTTAACTAGGATGCAAAACCTCTTCCACAACACATCGATCTCAGGTGACACTGAGGACAATACCAATTTACTCTAATCATTCAACCCTTTCCTTGCTCATCCGAGCCCGTGACATCCTTGTCAACACTGAACTGCAACCTTGATCCTCACTTCGTATTTTCATGCTATTCACTGCACCCAACATGCCAACATACGATAGAATACGATTTTTATCATAACTCCAAATTCATTAATATTTTCACATTTCATCATATAAGAACCTTGCACTTAACTCACTCTAGGAGAATCATAGAGATACACCGGTAATTTCCCATAACCGTGGAATATGCTTAACTCACTCTAGGAGAATCATAGCGATACACCGGTAATTTCCCATAACCTTAGAATATGCAAATCTGCAAGTAGTGGTCCAAGCCACCATAGCCCTTCCGGAATCCGCTTTCACTTAACAAGCCATAACAGAGGAATGCCCCTGATAAATCATCAATCACGGTGGCCGATAGGCCTCACACATACCCCCACAAATCATACACATAACTTGATCTCGCGGACCGAACTGATCACTAGCCCCAATATGCCAATTCAACTATGGCTAATCAATTTACCTTCTTCCAATTCCTCCTTGCCTGCCTTACAAATAAGACTAACTCCATTCAACACATAACATACTCCATCTACACTCACCCTGAGTGTTCTTGAATCACGAGACCAGGCTGTCTCAATTCCCACTAACTATTTCATAACACCCAAATGCTACACCGTCAGTCAAACATCCCAGAACATTCAGTTCCTCTTCTCATAAACTGCTACAAAGCTTGATTCTTAATTGTACCTACAAGCTCGACATCATCAGGCACCACACTTCACCTCTTGAATTCACTAGGACCGTTACTGAGAGCCACCCGCTCTGACTTGGTCCCGAATATAATCAACTCCATGAATCTTCTAGCACATTAATACCCTCTCAATGAAGCACCTATCAGAGTCACTCCCCTTTTAACCCTTTTCTATACAAGGCATAAATCTTAAATCTTTTCCCAGTTCGAACATGAGCCCATAAGGCTAACCATAGCATATCCTTAATAATTCCTCCGCTCAATTTACTACTTATGGTCTTTTCTCGTAGCTGAATTAACCCATCAATATGCTAATAACAAGAAATCACGCAAGTAGTTAATCATACAGCCCGATCACAAGCGGTGGGACTCTCCTACTTAGCTTGAAGCCATCATTTTACCATTCTTGAGTTCGCCCGACCTTTTTACCTCTTATTGACATAACCTCGCGCCATAAGTTATCAAAATTTCTTGGAATCTTCCTGTAAATCCCCATCTTTCATATTCTGAATCATTAACCACATTCGCATGACCGATCTCTTTGTTGAACACCCAATATAGTTCCTTGCAGCAGCTTCGCCAACCACGCGACCACTAATCTGCTCACGGGGGATGACCCACCTAGGGGAATCACCTCCCGACATCTTCCCATGCCGCTGCACGGGGTACATTCACTATGACACCAATAGCCCATCTTGAGTCTGAGCTCACCTTCCAGCTGCACAAGTCCATTCGCTTCTCGCGGACATCAGTTAAATATGCAGCAATATCCTCTCAATTTCAGGGTTATGCTGCACCCTTCTCAGTTTCAAGCAGCTCCTTTCCGCCATATTAATCTTCTGCTGCATAATAGCTCATACTTCACACCATACTCGCAGGCTTCAATCACCAATCATTAAAATCCCCAATTCGATCCCAAACTCTCCTTAGGCGTGTAGTCTTCCTACTACCAAGCCCATATGCAACCCTCACAACTCTCACACTTTGGCGAAACTCATCTCTTTAATTAACCACTCGACCTTTCTCCTCATACTTGGCCTTCCAGAAGTTTTAAACACCACCTGACACTTCCCACATGTCCTTCCTCATACTTTACTTCTCAATTTTTGCCTTAAATGAAATCTATCTTCGTGGCACTTGAATCCACCATTGCTACTAACTTCAAGCCTTTCCAAAGGTCGCCTTTATCAAACCATCAACATTTGCAGTACTGATTCAGTCCGGAACCACCGCATCCCGCGATATCTGATAGTTGCATCTTCAATAGTATTTCACAATATTCCGCCATAAGGCAAATTGTAGCAGATTATAACACCGATAAACTTAAAGCGTTCAATTAGGACAATAACACCCCCATATAGAGGAGAACTCCACCACGCTTGCAATTACCACGTTTCATTACTTCCACTAGTCCATATCTGACCATCCTTAGTTCTATTACCCTTCCCCTACCGGGAATAAAATACTGAATCCCTTTGATTACACACTAAGTAAACCTCCCTTCAAGTCATTCACTGTCCCGACACGTGGGCAACACCCTGCCATTACAACAACACTGCGGAATAATCACTCATAAGCATCATGGCAACCTGTGCCTAGCCTCAAGGCTCTTAGAAGTTCTGTTACTGAGCTGAAACAATATAATATCCTTCCAAAATGCGACTATAATAGTCCAATCAACTATACCGGGAAAATCATCCCGCACCACATTTGTAGTGCCATTACAATCCTTCAATTTTCAATTTATGACAAGCGCTCGCATCACGTAAGATTGAGTGAGAAGGAATCAAAGGCATACGCCTCAAAGGAATCGAACTGCACGATAAAGAAATCAAGAAGGGAAGTACTCATAATAGTCCTGCAGCCTCTCGAGGATAAGTACAGACCTCTTCGTACCGATCCGCGAGACTCTACTAGACTTGCTCATGACTCGTGAGACCGACGGGAACCTAGTGCTCTGATACCATGTTGTCAGGACCCAAAATACACTAAGGGTCGTGGTGGCACCAGACACCTCTGTCAGGCCAGCCAACTAAATTATCGATTACATTCTCTTTTAATACTTTTGAAAATCTCAGGTTTTCCTCCCATTTCTCATAAATAAAAGTTCACTACTTGAATTTAATTTTAAATAATAACAATTAGTACAATCCATTGTAAACCATCCCAGAAACCCGGTGTCACAAGTACATGAGCGACTACTAATAGGAAAAATAAAATACAACATCCGCCCGAAATACAGTGGACGGAAAGTAAACACAGTACATTGAAAGGAACTACTCTAGTTGTGGTCGCCTCCATGATACCGCTCACCTAGTCCCAGCCTCATCCATGCTGCTACGCCCCATAGGCTGCTAGAGGTATATATACCTTTGCAACAAAATGCACAGAAGTGTAGTATGAGTACGTAATCAACGTGTACTCAATGAGTATCCCGCCTAATCCCGAAGAGGTAGAGACGAGATGGCCAACTTCGACACTCACTAGAGGTCAATTAATAATATTCTATAAGTGCGAGGATAATCATGGATTTATATAGAAGTTCAAATTGTGAAGCCAGAAAACATGTAAACACCTTCAATATTAAATCAAGGACTTCCAAGGTTTATTCTTTATTATCTTATCAGTTTATATCAAGCCACGTAGGGCCAATTCCACATTTACAATTTTCAAGTAACAGATAAACATGCGCAAATCATGCCGAGGTCGAAGACCCGCTCCAACAGAAATGTAAATTGTGCACTGCCGAGGGTCGAGCGGCATGAACCATAGATGCATCTATTTTCACCAAGGCGTTCGGCCCGTTCCATAAATAAACACATATCCTGCTCGCGAGTCATCCATGCGACACAGGCACGCATAAAATACATGCTCAAGTAGGAAATCAAGAGCTTATCGGGGATAATCAACGAAATAGACAAATTTCTCTTTTTAACATTTCAGGGAGAATTTAATATTAAATCTCTTTTTAAATTCCTTTACCAATTCAAGGTGATTTAAACAATTCAAATTATCAATGGGTTCACAGTAAT
>MU685358.1:97723-109985 GCA_026770625.1 Nicotiana glauca
GAACTTTTCAACTTCTATTTCCGATGCTTAAACCTATCAAATCACGTCCGATTGACCTCAAATTTTGCACACAAATCATATTTGACATTACGGACCTACTTCAACTTTCAGAATTGGATTCCGACCCTGATATCAAAAAGTCAACCTCCGGTCTATCTTTAGCCAAATGGCTTCAAAATGACCTACGGACCTCCGAATTCATTTCCGATCGCGCTCCCAACTTCAGAATCACCATACGGAGCTATTCCCAGACTCGGAATCCCAAACGGACATCGATAACACTGAAATTCACTTCAAGCCAAACTTAAGAAATTCCTTCTAAAATGCTAACTTCCACAATATGCGCTAAAACGCTCCCGGGTTATCCAAAATCCAATCTGGGCATACGTCCAAGTCCGAAATCATCATATAAACCTGTTGGAACCTTCAGATCCTGATTCTGAGGTCGTTTACTCAAAAATCCAATCCTAGTTCATTCTTTCAACTTTAAGCTTCTCAAATGAGAATTTTCATTTAAATTTAACTCTGATCTTCCTGAATTTAAATTCCGACCGTGCGAACAAGTCATAATACCCGAAATGAAGCTGTTCATGGCCTCCGACTACTGAACGGAGCACTAGTACTCAAAACGACTGGTCAGGTCCTTACAATTTTTTTGACACATGCCTATTTTTTTGACCCATGCCCATTTCTTGGATCTTTCCCTTCCCGTTTACCCTCTTCTTATGAAGAGTTAAAGATCAGAAATATGAATAAACAACCACCGCTTTACTAGTCCACCACCTTCTTTCCCCAATTTATGACATAAAATAGATTATATAGAATCATATGTGGGAAAGTTCACTTGTTGAAGAGTAAATATATCTTATTTTATCAGTGTAGTTTTTTGAAAATTAATCCGATGACTGTAATTTTTAGGTGATTCCCTTTGATTTTAAATAGAAGAATATTGTGTCACACATGGAGATACAGTTGTCAGCGGCTTCTGCCATGACAATCACCACACTGCTCCACCACTCTCTTCTTCCCGCCGTGAAGTTTCTGATGAGAAAACCGACCGCCGAAAATTTTTGAATAACGGAATTATCTAGCATTATCCGGCACAAGATACAAATAGAAATAATATACGGATATATGGAAAATTGAAAAATAAAAAAATAGGGAGAACAAGAAATTTACAGCGAAAGTTTTTGGTGGGTTATGCAGAAATTTATTTATAGAGAAAGGATGAGGATGATGACTTTTTGGGGCGGGTTATTATAAAGTGGGGCGAGTTATTAAAAGGGTGGGCGAGTAAAAAAGGCCTAATTGACACATTATTTCGAGGGTCCCGGTTGCCATGTAGGAAATCCGTTAGATTTAGGTACAAATTTATCTACTTTAGTAACGGTAGGGACAATTTTGCATACTTTATTAACGGTAGGGACAATTTTAGCCGTAAAGTAGAACAGAGTATTAACGTGGCTAATTTCAATAGTAGGGGTATAATTTTGGCCCCTTTCCCTTTTTAAAAACTCCTTTTTACCTTTTTATTGTGTAAGAAATTTCATATAACTTTCACTCATTCTTGAAAAGTGATTTATTTTTATTTACGTGTTAGGAATTTTTTAATAAATACTACTAATATTTTTCCTTCGAATAAAATATCACGATTCCTTCTTGAATAGGTGTGTTTCCCTTTTATGATAGGATATTTGAAAAGTTCTTCGATATCTTTTATTTATTTTGTTAGGAACTTATAGAATATAAATTTCACGTGATTTTTAACTGGACATTGAATTAATCAGAATTGGAGTGAAATTTAAAAATTGGATTGATCATGATTGGAGTTAAATTATTTTCTATCAATAACAATATAATTTTCTTTTTAATATTTTATAGTTAAGAATTCATATTTTATTAAATATGATTTGTTAATAATTGATATAGGATAGCGTGCAATACAAGAAAAAATACCAACAGAAGTTATGAATGATTAAATGTCCTTTCTATTTTTGATTTCTTTGTTACTAATGTAACTTGAGTAAATATGATTTTCATGTATCTGAATCATTAAGGCTTAATTAAATCAAAGAAAATTATTGAATCAGAAAAATAATATTAAGTATTATTGTATTCTTTAAGTGATTTTACAACTTTAATTGCATAATTGTATATTTTCATAATATTTAGTTCTATTTCGTCCTTTCATTGTGCCAAAACATTATTAATTTGTTCATTTGGATTGTATATTATATCTTTTTGTTCTAAGGAAATAACTTATTAGACTTTGAACATATTAAATTTTATACATGTTCAGTTGCAATTAGTTTTAGAATATTATGCAATTGGAAGTTTATTATTTTTTGTACCCGTTTCATAATTGTGACGACCCAAAGGGTTATCACCTGTTTTCTTACTCATTCCGTACTTTCGAAGCCTTGAAAACCTCATTTTTAGTCGCCTCAATTTGCGTGCATAGTCCGGGCGTGTAGCCGAAAAGCTTAAGTATGAAATTCTGTAAAAAAATATTAAGTTTTGATATTAAAATGAGTAAATTTGACTCCGGTCAACATTTTGGAATTGGATAAACAGATCTGGACCCGTAATTTGATGATCCCGGAGGGTCCGTAGGAAAATATGAGACTTGAGCATATGCCCGGAACCGAATTCCGAGGTCCCAAGCCCGAGAAATAAATTTTTGAGTAAAATAGTTTTTCGGAAATTTACGAAAAAAAAATTGAAATTAAAATTGGTTAGACCGTGTCGGTATCGGGCCCGTATTTTGGTTCGGGCACCCGGTATAGGTCTTATATGTGGTTTAAGATATTTCTGTAAAGTTTGGTTAAAATCGGACATCGTTTGACGTGTTTCGGACTATAAGTTCTAAATCTAAAAGTTAATAAAGTTTGAGGAAAAACTTGTGATTTTGAGGTTTGATTCGTATTTTTTATGTTATTTTAGCGATTTGATCGCACGGTTAAGTTCGTAGGATGTTGTTGAGTTAGTGCATGTGATTGGTTAGGAGCCCCGAGGACTCGGGAGTGTTTCGGAGTGATTTCGAACTTAGGAAAGTAGCAGGTTTTTGGCTTCAGCTGTTGCAAGCAATTTCTTCTTCGCGTTCGCGACGCCTCTTCCGCGTTCACGAAGCTTTAGACTTCTCCTTCATCGCGTTCGCATCCATTATCTCGCGATCGCGAAGGGTTATTGGACCCTTAGGGCTTAGCCCTCGTTTCCTCTTCGCATTCGTGTACACTGGATTGTGTTAGCGTAGCTTGCCAGACTTCCTCCATCGCGATCGCATGAAGTTCCACGCATTCGTATAGGCCAAATTCCTGGACCCCAGCATTTTCCTTCTCCGCGTTCGCGATACCCGTCTCGCGATCGCGATGGCCTATCAGTGTTACCCTTCGCAAATGCGACCTTACTTCCGCGAACGTGAAAGGCAATTTTGCCCAGTTATATTTTTAATTTCCAGAACAGTGTATTACGGGATTTTCATAAGTTTTTACGCGCACCTTTCTCTCCAAGGTCCTTAGGCATCCATTGAAGCTTCCTTTCACCAAAACTTCATGGGTTAGTAATCCTTAACTCGTTTCCTTCATTTTCCATCAATATCTAATGAATTCCTAAGCATAAAACATGTAATTTAGGGTAAAAATTGGGAAAAATAGGTAAAGTTAGGGCTTTTTGAATTTTCTTAATTTAGACCTCGTTTTTGGGTCGAATTTGAAAACAAATTATATATTCGGGCTCGTGGGTGAATGGAGGATATGAATTTGGTCTGAACCTCATGTTTTGACCAAGCGGGTCCGAGGTCAATTTTTGAAATTTTGGGAAGAAAACTTGGAAATCTATAATTAGGCAATGGGTTTGATTTGTTTAGCATATATTGATATTATGAAGTCATTATTCTATAGATTTGATTGAGTTAGAGCCGAATTCGAGAGAGAAAGCAGTTGTTGTGGATTGATTTGGCCTTGAAAGTTGAGGTAAGTATTTGGTCTAATCTTAGCTTGAGGGAATAGGAGTTGAGTCTTAATTGCTACTTGCCAATTGTCGAGTACGATGTATAGGTATGGTAACGAGTATCTATACATTGGTGCCTAGCATGACCGTGAGTCCTTATTTTGCGAATATTTTGGTTTTTGTTATAGCTTTCATACTTAATTGATGACTTCTATGTGTTGTAAAGAGTATGTGAAAGGAATTGTGATCTTTAAACTTCGTGGAGCGTTGGCTCAAGTTGAAATACAAATTGTGAAGTTATATGAGATAAGTAAATCTTTGGAGAATTGGCTGGAATGATAATGTGAACTCTGAGATGAAAGTGAAAGAAAGAGAAAGATTTATTGGTTTATTCCCTTCCCGGGACATTTTGTTGCTTTATTGATTTTCTCCCTTGCAGGGATATGGAAACTTATTGATATTGTTTCCTTGCCAGAATTTAACTGTTTATTTGCATTCCCTTGCCGGGATTTCCATCATTACTTGTTTATCTCCTTGCCCCCTTATTTGTGAATGTTGTTTGGGGTGAGGAAGAGTGATAAAGCACGAAGGGTAATGCCGTGCATTGTTTGTTTATTGTAAGGAAAGAGTGTAAAGCACGAAGGGTGATGTCGTGCATTGTTTTCTTATTGTGAGGAAAGAGTGTTAAAGCACGAAGGGTGATATCGTGCTGCACGATGTACTATTCCGTACCGATTCTATTGATTATGTGCGAGGAGCGAGAGTAAAAGCACGAAGGATGATGCCGTGCACATGTTATTGCTTGGTGAGAACGAGAGTAAAAGAACGAATGGTGATGTCGTGAACTTGTTGATATCTGTTTTCATTACTTATGATTGAGTTGTGTTATTTTCTTCGTTACTGGACGACTCTTATTTGGAAATTATTGTTCCCTACAGCATGCTCCCCTTTCTATACTGTTTACTTGTCTTTGTATTCGATTCCGCTGTATATATATGAAATTGCACAGGTTTACGTGGTAGTCCGGTCTATCCTTATAACTACTTCGCCGGGTTTATGCTAAGTACTTACCAGCACATGTGGTCGGTTGTGTTGATGCTACACTCTGTGCTATTTTGCACAGATCCAGGTTTCAGACAGCAGCAACAGTAGTGTGGGAGAAGGCCTTCAGTCCAGCGAGACATCGAGGTAGCCTTGCAGGCGTCCGCAGGCCCGACGTCTCTTCTATCATTTACTTTAGTCTGTTATCTCATTGTACTCGAGACAAACAGCTATATTTTCTTTCAGACTTTGTATTTAGTACTCTTAATAGTTCGTGAGTGCTGTGACACCAATCTTGGGTAGAGGCTGATGTTGAATTTTTCGCATTTCTATTCAGTTTTCTATTATTTAAGACTTCCACTTATTATTTAACTTTGTTCCTTTTATATCATTGCCGATAATCGTTAAAGATGAATTATGTATTTAATGAAAATGCAATTAAATATGGTTTGCCTAGCTCCCATTAATTGGCGCCATCACGACTACCGAGAGCGGAAAATCCGGGTCGTGACAATAATATTTGATATAAGATATCCGTGCATCACACGAACGTAGATACTAGTTTATATTAAGAGCACGAAGGCTCTTAGTGAAATGTCGTTCGCCTTTTTTACCCTTTAAAAATAGATTTCATATTGGATAAAATTGTAATTCAATTATCTTCCTAATATTTAGAACTTAAAAGTTCACTCAAATTTTGATATAAGTATTTCCTTACTTGAAGTATATACCTAAAATTTAGGACTTTAAAGGCAATTAAGATTTTACCTTTAATAAATCAATTAAAAAAGTCGAATATTTGGAAGGTCAGTACAAAAATTTACGTCCATTTGAAGTAGTCAACAACTAGAGTAATTTTATTGAGAACAATTCTACCAACATTTAGTATTTTTAATAAATTATATTAATTTATTCTCATTAATTAAGCTGTAAGTCGATGTAAGAATAAAATTAAAACTATTAAATACATAAGAAAATAATGTTTTACTCTTTTAATCTATCTTCTTTTATCTATCCAGAAACTATTATAATAGCACGAAACTGCACCAGGAAATTGATTGATCATTTTATCATTTAAAAATATATATTATATTGGATAAAAAAAGTTATTTAATTGGTATGTTTTACGAGTAGTATTTAGAACGTTGAAGTTAATTAATATTTGACTATTATATCTTTCCTTATTTGAAAATATAAGAACTTATAACATTTAGGAATAAGTTAATCCCAGTAAGATTTTACTTATATTAATTATTAAATAAGTTAATTTTTATGAGAATTTATTTTAGGAGTTATTATTTATCTGAAACAATAATAACCCATATGACATTAGAAATCTTTCACTTCAAGATGCAAAGAGACTATTAAATTAACTTTTTTTTTTCGTATCCGAGTGCAAATAATGGCAAGAGGAAGAGACGAAAACATAAATATCATCAAATTGTACGTAGATATCACCAAATTGTACATAAATCTAACTCAAGAGCTCAAGATATTATCGGGTTGCTAAAATTTTAAAGATCTAAAACTTGGGTTTGCTTTAGAATTGTAAGTTTGATATCGTGTTAATTTGCCAATATTTTTATTGGATTGGGAGCTTTTGGTTAATCTTGTTGTAGAAGATTTAAAAAGAGATAAAAATATAAAAAAACATAACATGCTAAGTAATTGAAACAAATAGCTCAAAGAAGTTGATATAAAATGACCTGACATTTTAACAGTTTGAATGCATTATCTCTGCCGAATTAGTCAATATGATCATATTCAACAATTCAAGTGAAGTACACGGTATTTTTAAAACGATGAAAATTATTATATTTTAAAAATATTTACGAAGTACCTTAAATTAGTTTGATCATACTCTAAAACTAGGAATCGTGTGTCTCAATTATAAGATATAGTGTTAACGACTATGCCAAAGCGTATTTTTTATTTACTTACTAGCTAATATTTACAAATATTAATAGCGCGCTATTGTCACCTCAAGTAATTACTTTTTAATAAAATATTTTATCAAAAATATTATCGTAAAGTTTCGTAGTTCTGGCATCGAAAACTCTATCTGGGTGATAGTTATAACATATAAATGAAAATAAATATCAAACTACGAAAATGTGTGACTAATATTATCCATCATAATTGAGCTAAAAAAAGTAAAAGTGTTTCTCAACATAATATCTCTAGCCTAATAATAATCGTATATGCTTATATAAAGGATGGCGTGAGAACCTAAAACTATTCCTAATAAAATTTCAAATAAAAAAGCATATGAGGACTTTTATAAAGCAGAGATCTTCCTTCCTTTATTCAAGAATTTGCTTTTAGAAAAAATTATCTGATAATTCATACAATAAGAGCATCTACTATATAATTTTAAAAAATTATATTTATTGATGCGAGGTACACGCACGACACGCGTACTCTATGTTAGTATTCTTAAATACCATTATTACAACCTTAACAGAATAATGCCTAGATGCAAAAGCAATTAAGAAAGTTAAGTCTCCTTTTGATTGGGATAAAGAACTTAGTAGGCGTTTGGACATAAGAATTGTGAAATTCAAAAGGAAAAAAAGTGAAAAAAAATTCAAGTAAAAGTAGTATTTGAAAATTTGAGTCGTGTTTAAACATCAATACAATTTGGAGCTGTTTTTGAGTCATTTGAAGTGAAAATTCTGAATACAAATTTTTGAAGCTTTTTAGATTTTTGAAATATCCCAAAATTCAACATCACATGGAATTTAAAATTTTCATGGCCAAAAACTGATTTCGAAAAAAGTAAAAATTATAAAATAAAATAAAAAGTAAAAATGTCTTATGGCGAAAGTACGGGCCCTTAATTTTAGGACGTACTAGTTAATTGACATTTGTAATTAGTTAAGTTTTAAAATTTTAATTCTTCTGTTTTCTTATAATTGCTAGGACTTCCTTATTTCTTTCCCAAAACTAACTATACTTTTTTTTTGGTTTCCCATTGATGACCAGTACCCATATTGGGGCCCGACTAAATTTGGATTCGCACCGAAAAGTTCCATATTTGGGTGTAAAGTGCTTCCTGACAAAGATGACTCCATACTTAGAGACTTGAACCCGAAACCTCTGATTAAAAATAAAGAAATACTTGTTAAGAGTAAAAACGATGCAAATCATAATATAGGAGCCTTCGAATTCAAAGCCAAACCGAGAAAACGAACAAGTATAAACGCTATAATTGAAAATCACAATCAAATATGTGAAAATATGAATTTGCAAGCGTCACCCAAAATGATTGAACGTAAAGCATTTATTTGTGTGGGTCTAGTTTCTATACTTTGACCTAATGTATGATGCATGGGGCTCCAAGATGGAAATCGTTTTTGTCACAATGATTTCATTATCATAGTGACCATTTCTCAAGCAAATCCTCTAACAAATAAGGGCAGCGGTGAAGTGATAAGTAGGAGTGTATATGAACTAAATTGGTTTGGTTTTTATTAAAATTAAACTATACTAACTATATTGATTTGGATTGGTTTGATTTTACCGAATTTTTTTGATTTTTGGTTACATAAATATTATTTCAATCTTACTTTGTTAACATTATTGATAAATGAATATATATTTAGTAAAAATTTAAAAATTGACAAGCGCATGATCTATTAAATTGTTCTTATGGGAGAACTTTTTAGTAAAAGTAGGACTACTCGTTTTTTCCCATTAAGATACTATGTACAATAAGAAGAATCCATTTAAATGAAAGACATTTGCATATTTAGCTAGCTTTAATTTAATAAAGAAAGAATTTTCAAATCAAATCTTTGAAAGGAAAGAATCCTATGGATCTAACTGAAGTCTAATTAAACTGGGAATATACATACACATCTAAGTCAAGAAGTGAACTTTAAGGAATCTGTGTTTATTACACGAGACAAAGAATAAAAATTTGGGAAAATGATAGTTGAAAAAATATATTTATTTGTACATATATTTTTAAATATACATTCTATATGTTATATACAAAAGTTATACAAATTTTATATATTTTTTCGGCTACCGAATGTAAATAGTTTCTGGTGCGCGCGAGCTAAAAGTGAAAATGTCACGACCCAAAATCCACTAAGGGTTGTGATGATGCCGGACACCGCTGTCAGGTAAGTCAACCATAAATACTTAATTAAATTTTCATTTAAATAATTGTGGAAACTCTGATTTTTCCTTCAGTTTTACTAGTAAAAGACACTCATTTCAAATTAAATATAAATGCCAAGAAGTCAATACACAATAACCCATAATCATCCCAGAACCCGATGTCATAAGTGCATAACCATTTACCAGGGAAAGAAATAAAGTACAGTAACTGGCCGGAATACAAAGTGAACAGAAATAAATATACAACACAATACTCTGAAGGAGACTCTACTGGCTGCGGGTCGTCTCGATAAATACAGCTCACCTAAGTCTCCGTATTAACCATGCCGCTATGCCACTAAGCCACTAGCCACACAAGAACTTGTGCAACAAAAATACACAGCAAGTGTAGTATGAGAACGAAAACAACGTGTACCCAATAAGTATCCCGTCTAATCTCGAAGAAGTAGAGACGAGAGGTCGACTTCGACACTTACTAGTGGTCCAATAATATAGTAAATCGTGGATTTTTATAAAGATGGCAGTAACTCAGTAGCATGAAGCAATTAAGCAATTCATTCGTTAATATGAGATTTCCAAATTCATTTTTCTTCATTTATACATTTACCTCAAGTTAGGGAGAACAAATATCAACATCTATAAATTCCAAGGCAAGCAATACAAGCATGCACAAATTATATCGAGGTCGTACGGCCCGATCCAACAATATTTAAACTATGCACTGCCAGAGGGTTGAATGACGCGAACCATATATGCATCTATTACCCCGCTCGCAAATAATATATGCGACGCGGTCAAATATAAATAAACAATCACCCTGCTCGGGAATCATACATGCGACGCAAGTACACATAGCAAGACATACTCAAACAGTCAATCAAGACATTCATCGAGGAGACAATTATTCAAGAAGGTGTAAATTTCCCTTTGTACAAGTCATGAAAATAAAAGTTAACTCTTTTAGAAAATAATTTTCCACTTCGATTTGATTTAAACAATTTAAACGATCAATAAGGTCGCATTTATTACAATTAAGCATGTTTTTCGGTCCTAGACTACCCGAACATAAGCACAATAGTAGCTATGCACGGACTCTCGTCACCTCGTGCGTATGTAGCCCCACACTTAGTAGCACATATTCAATTAATTCACCTATGAGAACAATTTTATTTTACAAGGTTAGAAAGGAGACTCATTTTGCTTCGAAGTCCAATGATCGGCTTCCAAGCCCTTCCAACGACTCAAAGTGATGCCTCGACACTCCAAAACTAGCCAACTAACGGGCAACCCAATGAAAATACACCCTAATATTTATAACAATTCAATTTATAGTTTGACAAAATTGCCCTTGGACCCACGTGCCCGGATTTCAAAAATTTTCGAAGATAAAGTTTGCCCATAATATCACGAAATCAAATATATAATTTAATCTCAAATTCATGCCCAAAAATCGTGGTCAAAATCAAAGAATACTAAATATCTAGGTTTTCCCTCAAACCCCAAGTTTTCCACTAATTTCCATGTTCAAATCCATATCTAAATCATGTATTTAACTTGTAATGAGCGGGAACAACTTACCTTGAGATACTTGAAGAACATTTCCCCTTAAAACTCTCCAAAATCGCTCGCACCAAATGAAAAGGGGAGAAAAATGACCATCTCCCGATTTTAAAAGAACACACTACCTCCAACCTTTCCGCACCTGTGGTCAATTGACTGCTTCTGCGGCTCCGCAAGTGCGGCCCCATTACTACATCTGTGGTCCTTCCCAAGTCCCCTATTTCCGCTTTTGTGCTTCTCCTTCCGCAAGTGCGGTCCGCTTTTATGGCGACTTGACCGTATCTGCGGTCCCAGCCTTCTCCCTTCTCAATCGCATCTGTGCTCCTTTGGCCGCTTGCGGCTCCGCACCTGCGGTCAAAACCTCGTTGGTGCGGTTACACCAGATACCAGTTGCTGAAGCTCTTCTTCAAACTCCAAATTTGATCCGTTAACCATTCGGAATTCAGCGGAAACACCTGGGACCCCAACCAATCATGCCAACCAGTCCCAAAACATAATACGGACCTGCTCGAGGCCACAAATCACATCAAACAACGCCAAAATACGAATCACACCCCAATTCGAACTTTATGAACTTTAGAACTTTAAACTTCTACATTCGATGCCGAAACCTATCAAATCATGTCAGATTGACATCAAATTTTGCATAAAAGTCATATTCGATATCACGGACCTACTACAACTTCCAAAATTTGAATCCGATCCCGATATCAAAAAGTCCACTTCCAGTCAAATTTCTCGAAAACCTTCAAATTTCTATCTTTGGCCAAATGACTCCAAAACGATCTACAGACCTCCGAATTCACTTCCGATCGCGCTCCCAATATCAGAATCACCATACAGAGCTATTCTCAGAATTGAAATCCCTAACGGACATTGATAACACTGAAATGCACTTCAACCCAAATTTATAAAATTTTTCCAAAATGCTAACTTTCACAATAGGCGCCAAAATGCTCCCCCGTCACCCAAAACCCGATCCGGACATGCGCCCAAGTCTGAAATTATCATACGAACCTTTTGAAACTTTTAAATCCCGATTCTGAAGTCGTTTACTCTAAAATTAAATCTTAGTCAATTCTTTCAACTTAAAGCCTCCGAAATGACTCTTTCCAAATTAACTTCGAACTTCTCGAAATTCATAATACCTAAAATGAAGCTGCTCGTGGCCTCAAACTGTTGAACAATGCGTTAGAGCTCCAAATGACCGGTCGGGTCGTTGCGGAAAACCACCCTAAAAATTTACTCATACCTAGTGTTTACACTAATCTAATTAATATAAAATATCTGTCTTACTTATATATATTTTCATTTTGTTTTGTTAATTTCTAAAGTATAATATTTAGTTTGGTGTAAACTATTTACCCGAGATCAATATTGAAAACTTTTACATTCCATCTTTTTTGGACAATCTCATGGAATGTTGGTAATAAATTATCCTAATATCTTGGGACGTCTTTAAGATGAAAAGTTATTTCGAAATAAGGACTTTTTAAACATAGTTGACCGATCGGTCAAAACATAATTAGTGAGATTAGCCAAATAAAAAAAAAAATAAAAAAAAAAATAAAAAAAAAAAAAAAAA
>MU685358.1:111868-154954 GCA_026770625.1 Nicotiana glauca
TTTTTTTTGGGTACGTGCGTTGCACGTGTAAGCCGCGTCTATTTGTAAGAAAATTATGTTGAAAAATTAGTGATATCTCAAAAGGTAATGTCCATCTTGGTTTGGAAAAACTTTTCTCTTTGAAATATTATTTACAACTATTTATTATTTAGTAAGTTATTTTACAATTAATAGAGTCAAACTAGCCGTTACTATCTGTTATCTAGCCGTTGGAGCAACACCTATGATAGTTTGTATGGGTAGAGTACCTGGTCCTCTACAAGTTTCTGCTGAGAGCACTTAGTACAGTAAGTAAATCAGGCAGAGGATTTTTACGTGAAAAAATCCCGCACAAGGGGATCAAAAAACCACGACCTACCTTGTAGGCTTTTAACTTCACTAACTTGTAATCTTACGTATTATAAGCCACTTTACAATACTCTCAATTGGAAAGACTTCAAACTAACGTGTGGTACCTTTACCACAAGCCACTCTGTGACTATCCTAGTTACAAAGGCTTTATCTAACATGTGGTGCTGTCACCACAAGCCACTTTGTAACCCTACGATTACAAAGACTTTTCTTTATGACTAAATCTAGCCACAACCTAAACTCAACGAGTCTGAGGATTTACAAGAGTATTCTTAATCAGTAAAATTTTAAGTAAGGGATTTAGGAGATATTGTAAGTGCAATAACAAGGTTACAACTCAACTAGGACAGCAATAATCAATCGTTTAGGAAATCCGTAGTGGACAAGCTAGAGAGAATGATCTTTTCTATTTTTTCTTGATGCTTGAGTGAGAAAAAGAAATTTTCCAGTGGTATCTTTGTATGAAGATTCATCGGGTACAATTGATCACCTCACTTGAAGTGATGTGAGTGCTTTGTTTGGTTGGACAGTGAGTGGGCTGTCAGTGTGTTGCAGTGTGGCAGAAGCAGTGCGATCAGTCACTTCAGTTCCAGCTGTGTCCAAATGACTCGGTACTGCTACAGAGGAACCAAAGGAGCAACAAGTTCTGGATTGGTTCCTAGCTTCTGTATTTGGAACAGTTCAACTTTTACTGGAGTACATTGAATTTTGTAGCCATCCAAAGTAAGTCAGGTTTCCAATCTGGTTCTTAGCAGTAAGTTTGTTAAATCATCAAAACATAATGCAAGAATATTTAAGATCTATCAATTTTTCCATTTTTGATGATGACAAACTTAAAAAGTTATAAGTTCAGAATTAAGGCAGCAGAAAGCACAAGCACAAGTTCCCCTGAGACGATGCCGTAATTTATATAAGAATCAATTCCCCAATATGATTCCCTCTAAGTATGATGCCTGAATCTTTTTTAATTTATATCTAGTTCCCCAATATGATTCCCCCTTTGAGTTATTAATCTCTTCTCCCTTTTGGAATCATTAAAAAGAATAAGAGCACAGCCAAGCTAACTCATGCCACATATGTGCACACTAGCATGAGACAGAATAGAACACAAAGAGTAAGTATTAGACAAAATAAAAGAGGATTGATATTAATAATAATTTGATATGCCCCTTCCTTTAAAAAAATGAAGAGGCAACATTTGGACTTGATCACAGGAGCAGTAGCAGTAGTACATCCCAACCACAACAAAAACATCCACCAATCATCAACAGAAACAAAGAAAAAGGAACACATCCAGATAACTGGTCACTGAGGGAAAACTTAGGGGGTACTAGGAGGAAAAGGATTGGAAGCAGCGATAAGAGTCTGGAGAACAAGGTCTATTCGGGCATTTTCCGACTTTTGCTCGTTGAGCAGTTCAGCTTTCAGGTTCTCAACTTGCTCCCTGAGTTCAGTATTTTCTTGAGTCAAACGGATCACCTCATCATTTGTTATTGGAACCGCTCGAGCTTGCTGTCCTTCCAAGATGGCATTCCTGGCCTTTAGTCGACATATCTCCTCAGCAGCACTATTTTGGGCATTGATGAGCTGAGACACGGTTGAAGTGCTTCCTACACCCCTATATTTTTCGATACACTCACACTCTTCCAAGGTTGTGTGTGAGAATGTCTATTTATGGGTCCCTACTTTACCTTCTCCCAATGGAACCTCGAAGTATTTGAACACTTGCATGAGCAAGAATCCATAGGGAAGCCCGTGATTTCCATCTTTGAAATCAGCCATTTTCTGCATGTGCTCAATCATTATGGCAGGCAGACTCACAAGGTTGAAACCGTCCAATTGCTCCATTAATAATAAATCAGATTTGGAAGTAATAGATCTCCTTTCTGCTCGAGGCAATAGGACTTTGTTCACCAGTTCAAACAACAACCGGTAGACAGGAAGCAGTGCTTTCTTATGAACCTGGTTCCCCTTCTGATTGGAATTATCTTTCATGATTGCATTTCGGAAGTTGTATTGACAAACATCTCTCAAACTAGATACCCCAACAGTAGGAACCTGTAGAATTTTCCCAAGCAATTTCACGTCAAATACAATGTCCACACTATTGACCAAGGCACAAATATGGTCAGTATCTAGTGGAAACAAACTGGCAAAGAAACTATGGACCTCCTCCTCATAGATTTTGGGAGCATTCACGTAGAAAAGATGCGTCCACTATTGAAACCCCACCATTTCTAGGATTTGACGCATCCCAGCCGTTTTTGAGATTGAGGGGTCAAACGTACGCCCCAGCAGTACTTCCTAGTGCCTCAATAACTCAGAACCCAGGCACACCTTACTTCGTGCTTTCTTTCCAGAAATAGGTTCTTCAATTATTTCATGCTTGCGTTTCGTAAGCTTTTCTTCACTGACCTTACCTTTTCCTTTGGACTTGACAAGAATATCCTCATCACTCATAGTCTTCTCTATTTTGGACTTGGAAGTAGACCCCTTCTCCATCGAACCAGACTTTTCCCATTTTAGTGAACGCCTAACAAGGGAAACGGGTTCCTTAGGAGTTCCCTTCTCTACCTCTACAATAGGGATAGCTTCATCCCCGATAGGTGCACCATTTTTCGCCAGCTTTCTTTTCTTCTTATTACTGCTTTTCTTGCTCTTTCGTAGTACGGAGTCGTAGGCCACTTTGAGTTGAAGCCTTGTGGTGGGAGGCTTGGCTTCAGACTTAGGAGTCAGAACAGTCCTACGCTTACTGATGAATGCGTCAAGGGCCAAACTGTTAAGGGATTATTCATCACTAGAGTGCAAATCTAGGCCTTGAAATTCCAAGGGCACCACATCAAGGGCAGGCACATTACTGTCCTGGGGGTGATAATCCTGACCTGGGTCCTCCTGAGAGGGATCAGGTTCTTCATGTGCACCCCCAGTAGCATATGCTACTGCATCTCCCATAGAGGTCTCTTCTTCTCTTACACTAGGCGATGCGTGCTTTTGGGAAATGATCTCATGAAATATTCCTTCTGCGGATACTATGAACACTACCTTAGCTTCAACAACCGATGCTTCTACAACCATAGGGTTTATTGTAACAATGGCGGAGTCGCTTGTTTGCTCTGTAATCTGACCTTGTTCGTTATTTAGGGTTTGACTGGAGTGGACAACAGACAGAATAGTAGTTTTAGAGGTTTCTGAGTTGGGATGAGGTATGAAAACTGGAAGAGGCATGATTGTGGTAGGAGTGGTAGGGAGTGATATGGACTTAGTGGAGACTGGGGGTTCCATGGATGGATCAGAGGTGGGTACGGTTGAGGGAGAGAGATCATAAATTTTCTCAGCCATTGGAGAAGGTGGTGTGATGATCCCTTCCTTTTGGGTGAATCTAACCTAGGTCTTATGATGAAGAAAAGCAGTATAAAGGGGTTTTTTCAGTGGAGAGGATAATTATAAGGGGAGAAGAATAGGCACTGGTTCTTGAAACGGCAGTTGGGCGTGGAGAATTATGACGTTTCAGGGGGAGATGGAATGTTTGAATTGAAGGGATGTGACAGCCGAATCTGAAAAGTTGATGAGATGGCAGTTGTATTTTTTACCTTTTAAGATGTGAATTAAGGGATGCACAGAACCACTAACCTTTTGTACAATAACCTAGTTCTTGAGATGTATTTCCGTTTTCAGACCTCTTTTTTTTAAAAAAAAATCAATCCTCTTTTATCAGTCATGTACTGTATCTACTGCTTCTATGCTCATCATACGTGTTTACCTGCAACGGTATTGATGTGGGTTAGACAAGCCCAGAAAACACTTTGAACAAATTATTTCTTAATAACACGATGAAGTTCTTAATTGGGCCTCAATAGTCCCAACTTCACCCTATTTCTTTCAAACTGTTCCCTACTTAGTGCCTTGGTGAAAATATCTGCAATCCAATCTTCTGTGTTGCAGAACTTCATGCATATCAACCCTTTCTCCACATTATCTCTTAGAAAGTGATGCCTCATATATGTTTTGTTCTTTTATACTGAACTGGATTCTTTGCCATGTTGAGTGCACTGGTGTTGTCACATAGGAGGGCACACTCTCAGTGATTACTCCAAAATCCTCTAGCAGCTTCTTGATCCACAAAAGCTAAGCACAGCATAATGCTGCAGCTACATATTCAGCTTCAGCTATTGAAATAGCCACTGAATTTTTCTTTCTTGTTACCTAAGAGATAAGGCATGATCCTAGGAAGTGAGCCATTTTAGAAGTGCTTTTTCTATCCACAAGATAACCTTTGAGATATCTCAATATTATTTTGGCAGCCTTCAAGTGAGATTCCTTGGGATTTGATTGAAACCTCACACACAATCCCACGCTGAAAACAATATCAAGTCGACTGGCTGTGAGATAGAGAAGAGACCCAATGATGCCTCTATACATTGTTTGATTCATAGGAGACCTTGTTTCATCCATGTCCAGTTCAGTGGCAGTTGCAATGGGAGTGTCTATTACCTTTGATGCTTCCATGTCAAACCTCTTCAAGAGCTCCTTGATGTATTTCTGCTGGCAGATGGAAGTACCTTTTGGGGACTGTTTTACTTGAAGACCCAGGAAGAATTTAATTTCCCCATCATGCTCATTTCAAACTCACTCCCCATTGCAAATTCTTCACACAAAGAGTCCGCTTGTTATATATTTTGTAGGCTTTTCTTTGAGAAGAGTAGCCAATAAATATACCTTCGTCACTTTTGGCATCGAACTTACCAAACCGATCCTTTCCATTGTTGAGAACATAATATTTGCATCCAAATGTTCTTAGGTAAGTTAACTTCGATTTTATTCCATTCAACAATTCATATGAGGTCTTGTTCAGGATTGATTTGATCATGCACCTGTTCATCAAATGTAAGCAGTGTTGACAGCTTCAGCCCAAAATATCTTTGGAAGTCCACTATCAATCAGCGTTGTTTTTGCCATTTCTTCCAGAGTTCTATTCTTTCTTTCTACTACTCCATTTTGCTATGGAGTTCTGGGAGTTAAGAAGTTGTGGGTGACGCCATTTTCATTATAGAATTCATCCAACTTGACATTATCAAACTCTGTTCCATGATCTGATATAATGCATAAAGCTCTAGACTCCATCTTCACCTGGATTTTCTTCACAAAGGCCACAAATACTTCAATCGTTTCATCTTTTGTTCAGAGAAAAATGGTCCATGTGAATCTGGAGTAATCATCCACTATCACGAATATGTATCTCTTTCCTCTTCTGCTTTGCACCCTCATGGGTCCACACAGATCCATATGCAGGAGCTCAAGCGGCTTTGAGTTGCCCACATATTTTTTTAACTTAAAGGAGGACTCTACATGTTTTCCTCTAGCACAGGCATCACAGACCTTTTGAGTTTTGAATTGTAATATAGGCAGACCATGGACCAGGTCCTTTTGAATTATTTTCTTCAGTAGGAAAAAGCTTGCATGCCCCAGTCTTTTGTGCCATAGCTCAGCATCATCGTAAATCGCCTTTAGACAACTCAGATCACCACTCTGTAAAGATTCAAAATCTGTAACATAAATGTTCTTGTATCTTTTGGCCACAAGAACTATCTCACCAGTCACTAGGTCAGTGACTGTACATATTTTGGACAAGAACTCCACCTTGTTTCTTTTATCGCAAATTTGGGAGACACTTAGGAGATTGTACTTGAGTCCATTGACATAATACATATTTTCAATAGAGTGAGTGAGTGACTTCCCAACTTTTTCAACTCCAAGAATGTACCCCTTTTTGCCATTGCCAAAGGATACACTCCCTCCTTGCAGGGCTTTTAGTGAGAAAAAGTCTATGGTGTTCCCAGTCATGTGTTTAGAACACTCACTATCCATAAACCATTGTTGTCCACTTCCCTTCACCGTTCCCTGCACAAGAGATTAGGAGTAAGTTTTAGGAACCCAAACAAGTTTTGGTCCCTTGTAGTGACCAAGAGGATAAATAAGAGCTCTCTTAGTCCATACAGGTAATGCTAGTTTTCTATGAGTAGAACCTGGTCCTACTTTTGTAGTCACAGTTTTAGCTACCACTTTATCTTTTAGTACTAATTGACTCTTGACTTGGACACTTTCCTTTGAGTGCTCAATATTCTCACATTGGGTACGAGGCCAATTATCAAATGTAGTGGCGCTCTTGCTGTGAGGGTTGTAAGGAGCTTTCTTCCTTGGGAACCCTGCTCCCCGCCCCTTTTTAATAACATTTGTGGACAAGGCAGGGGTAGCTTCTACAGACCAGGTCCACTTTGGAGACTTCTCAAGATCATTCATTACCTTTTCCAAATTGGCTTGGAGGAGCTCGTTTTTCTCAATTTCAGCGCTCATCCTACATCTCAAGGCCTTCATCTCATCTTCAAGCCTAACATATTCCTCACTCACTATCTCCTTTTGTGACGACCCGGCCCGTTGTCACGTAAGTTACCGCCCCGTTTCTCCCATATTATGTTTTTCTATGTTTCAATATCAGTATTTGAGTTGATCGGATAGAATTGAATTGGTTTTAGTTGGAAATGAGGCACATAGTCTCTTTGAAGGAAGCTTGTTTTGAAAAAGTCAACCGGAAGTTGACTATATAGTTAGAAGGCTCGGATGTGAATTATGGTGATTTGGTTAGCTCCGGGAGGTGATTTATGACTTAGGAGTGCGATCGAAATTGATTTTGGAGGCTCGGTGTAGAATTAGGCTTGAATTGGCGAAGTTTGAATTTTGGCGAATTCCGGTTGATAGGCGAGATTTTGATCCGAGGGTCGGAATGGAATTCCGAGAGTTGAATTAGCTTCGTTTGGTGATTTTGGATATGTCTGCAAAATTTCAGGTCATTCGGAGGTGTTTAGGTCAGGTTTTTGATCGAATGTGCAATTCGGAAGTTTTTAAGAAACTTAGGCTTTGATTTGGTGAAATTTGATGATTTTGATGTTAACGATAGTGTTTTGATGTCTTGAGAAAGTTTGAATAAGGTAATAGATCATGTCTGTGCTTTTGGTTGAGGTCTCTGAGGCCTCGGGGTGAATTCGGGTGGTTAAACGGAGAATTCGGAGTTTGTTGCATGTTTGAAGTTGCTGGTTCTGTCATTTCCGCATCTGCGGAAAAAGGGACCGCATAGGCGGTTTCGTAGATGCGGCAGGGAGGTCGCGAATGCGGTCCATGAGGGGCTTGGCAACTTCCACAGAAGCGGAAGTCAATCCGCAAAAGCGGACATCGCAGGAGCGGGTTGTGATCGCAGAAGCGGTCCTGAGGATTTTTGAATTAGACCGCAGAAGCGGTCCTTTTGCGCAGAAGCGGGAGCCGCAGGTGCGGTCTCCCAACTGCAGAAGCAGATTTTTGGAGGTTTAATGAAGACCTCAAAAGCGGAAATCTGGCTGCAGAAGCGGTCCCTCATAACCGGAAGCGGGACCGCAGAAGCAAAAAGTCGATGTGGCAGAAGGGTTTATATCATTAATTCATCCGCGAGATTATGTCATTTTTCCTCCATTGTTGAGCGATTTTGGGAGCTTTGGGCGAGAATTTTTGAGGGTTTTGACTGAGAATCGAATGGAGGTAAGTTCCTTGGCCTAATTATTCAAGATTATGTTAGATTTAACATGGAAATTGGTTGAAATTCACCAAAAAGGGGTAAAGCTAGAGCTTGAGTTTTTGATATTTTAAATTGGGATTTGATAGGTCATTTGAGCTCGGATTTGGGAGTTCTTGGTATGTATGGACTCGTGGCGAGAAATCCGGTAATGTAAGTTTTATAATTTTTCGAGAAGCGGGCCCGGGGCTCGGCTTTTGCTAGTTTCGAGATTTTTGCTATATTTCGATTGTTTTCGATTGGGTGTTGTCCCATTGGTATATTGTGATGTATTCGCTCTGTTTTTGGGTAGATTTGACGCGTGTGGAGGCCTAATTGAGGGGCAAAGGCATCGCGAGCTAGATATTTTACCGGTTCGAGGTGAGTAATACTTGTAAATGATATCCTGAGGGTTTGAAATCCCAGATTTGCATATCATAGTGTTGTATTGAGGTGGCTTGCATGTCGGATATGAGCGTAGGGTAGAGCACTGTTGGGGATTGTGACTTGGTCCGTCCCGGTTGTTGATTTTTTTACTGCGTGATTGATTGAAACTTACTTGATACTATTATGATTTGGGCTGATTGCCATATGTTGGGCTTCGTGCTGATTATTTGGATCCCTCGGGGATCGGTATCACTATTTTTGCATTACTTGCATATTATTTGATCTCGGTCCAAGGTTTTAATACTATTTTGCAAACTCATCCATACTTCTAAGTTTTGAAAACTTAAACAATATGTTATTGACGTTTTGAGCTGAGGACCATCACGTTAATATCGTCCAAGTGGCTTATGTGCATTTCTGGACTGAGCATGGATCGGGCTGCGCGCCGCAGCAGTGTTATAGTTATTTCTGAATATATGGATGGCTCGGGCTGCATGCCGTAGCGATGATATATTGATATTGAGGGCGAGAGCCTGTTTGAAGTCAAGACATGGCTGATATTGCGCTTGGCTGTAGGAGCCCCTCCGGAGTCTGTACACACCCCCAGTGAGCACCGTCGACATTAAATGGATCGGACTGCACGCCGCAGTGGGTACTGGAGTGTACCGTCATATGCATTGCATTCATACATTTGTTTATTATTCGTTGTTTGTGTTATTTCTTGAGATGTTTATTTGCTGTTCTGATATTGTCTGATCACTCTTAAAGAGGATAAATCTTAGACAGTAGTAACAGTGACACTGTATGATGTAAACGGGTCAGGTAACAATGGCTGACTAGGTACAAGAATATTGCCTGAGGGGCGAGTTTTATGAGCTCATTTTTGCATACTTGTTTGTGCCCGAGGGGCTGGTTTTTGTGCTGACTTGCACTACGTGTTTTCGCATTCATTTGTTTAACTGTTGGAAAAAGATATTTTCAAAAGAGATTTTTAAACTGAGCTAGATGTTTCTAAAAGATTTTCACGGTTTTACTACTTTGTTCAAAAGGTTGTACTGTAATATATAGCATGATGGAGTGTTGTTACGTGATTTCTTAGCGCTCAGTTATTATTTACTCTTATTACCACTGAGTTGGAAGTACTCACTTTACTCCCTGCACCTCGCGTGCAATTGCAGGTATTGTTCACCCAGTAGCGGGTTATTAGCGGACCGAAGGCCTTACTAAGGTAGTTGAGCAAGGTGACCGCCAGCGTTCGCGGCACCGCACTTCATCTTTGAATTCCGGTTTTTATCTTGTATATATAAATTATTGGCCCTATAGTAGTGTTCCTACTCCTTAGATGCTCGTGACTTGTGACACCCCATTCGGGTTGTGTTGTATGATAAATATCGGTTATTAATGCTAATAAGTCGTATTATTTGTTCATTTATAGTTATTAATTATTAAATAAGTCATTGTTGTTCTGTTGGTTGGCCTTGTCTTCACGAGAGGCGTCATCACGACCGGGTTTGGGAATTGGGTCGTGACACCTTTCCTCTTTAAGGGTTTTCAGGTTTTGACTTAGACAAGGGCTCTATTATTTGTCTCCTTTGGTCAGCAGTTTTTGCCAAAAGGTCACTCTTTTCTTTTCTAAGAATTTCAATCGCTTTCTTTTGATCAATAATTATATCCACTAAGTCTTTTCTAATATGTTCAGATTTTTCTAGTTCTAAGAACAAGGAATCCGTATCCTCCATGAGACTACCAAATGCAGTAATTAAAACGTCAGCTAAACACATGAGTTTTTTTGGAGAGTAGGATTTCAGATTTCTCTGAACATCCCTGAAGTTTACCTCTTTGTTGCCATTGTTTTCATTATTGTCTGATTGTGCCATCAACACAAGCATTGAGTCATATCCAATCTCATTACCTTCAACTGCCATCGTATAACTATCAATAGCATTAGATTTGTCTTGTTTTTCTTTTGTAGTCCCATCATAAGCTATTTGCAAAGCCTCCCATATTTCCTTGGCAGTGTCACACGCAGAGATTTTGTGGTTGTCATTAGGTTCCAAACCATATACCAGTATTCCTTGGCACGAGCATTCTTCTCTATTGCTTTCTTGTCTGCTTCAGTGTATTCTACGCTGGTCTATATTGGAAAAATCAGACCTTCACAGATAATATCCCAAAGCTCGCAATCTTCTGCAATGATGAAATCATGCATTCTAGCTTTCCACCACCAAAAGCATTTTCCATCAATCCTGGTGTGTGATATATGGAGTGGCCTTCTTCAAGATTTAGTAGAGCCATCATGCAGATCCTTCCTAGGTATTAGCTTGATAGGAGGAACCTGCTCTGACACCAATTGATAGTTTGTATGGGTCCACCAAATCGTAGAGTACCTGGTCCTCTACAAGTTTCTGCTGAGAGCACTTAGTAAGACAGTAAGTAAATGAGGCAGAAGATGTTTACGTTGAAAAATCCCGCACAAGGGGATAAAAAAACTACGACCTACCTTGTAGGCTTTTAACTCTACTAAATTGTAATCTTACCTATTACAAGCCACTTTATAATACTCCCAATTGCAAAGACTTCAAACTAACTTGTGGTACCTTTATCATAAGTCACTTTTGTGACTATCCTAGTTACAAAGGCTTTTTCTAATTTGTGGTGTTGTCACCACAAGCCAATTTAATCTACGATTACAAAGACTTTTCTTTATGACTAAATCTAGCCACAACCTAAACAACGAGTCTGAGGATTTACGAGAGGATCCCTAATCAGTAAACTTCTAAGTAAGGGATTTAGGAGATATTATAAGTGCAAAAACAATGTTACGACTGGTTCGTAGTGGCGTTCAACCTTATTCTTCAAGCCTGAGAGAATGATCTTTTCTATTTTTGCTTGATGCTTGAGTAAGAAATAGAACTTTTCCAATGATGTCTTTGTATGAAGCTTCATCGGGTACAATTGATCACATCACTTGAAGTGATGTGAGTACTTAGTTTGGTTGGAGAGTGAGTGGGTTGTCAGTATGTTGCAGTGTGGCAAAAGCAGTGCCATCAGTCACTTCAGTTCCAGCTGTGCCCAAATAACGATGTACTGCTACAGAGGAACTAGAGGAGCAACAGGTTCTGGATTGGTTCCTAGCTTCTGTATTTGGAGCGGTTCAACTTTTACGGGAGTACATTGAAGTTTGTAGCAATCCAAAGTAAGTCAGGGTCCCAATATGGTTCCTAGCAGTAAGTTTGTTAAATCATCAAAATATAATGCAAAAATATTTAAGATCTATCAACCTATATAAATATGGTCTTTGAAGAGCTAAAGACACACTTTCTAACACAACTTTCTGAATCATCTTCTTACTTGTATATGCTGAGTTTTTTTCTTGAGTTTTCTCCTAGTTTTGTTCATAGTTTAATAACTGGAAGAGCTTGTTGAATCCTGGGGGAAACGCCTAATTTTATTTATCACCGTGTGAGCGAAATATCCTGAAGGACGGTGTCCTAGACACGCCTCAAGCTAATTCATATTCTCCATAACCAATATATTTTCAACAAATTATATATCACGTGGATGAAGATAATGTCCATACCAGACGACCAATTACTGATCTTATTTTTTTTTGTCCATATCTTGCTTTGACGATTCCAAATATAATGCTTTGGAAATTCTTTGTATAGGTAAGCTCTTGTGACCAATATCTCTCAAAAATATATATGCGGTGAGCATGATACGTGTGGCATAGTCCTATTCTATATTATAAATATAATAACGTAGAAGATCTTATTTCCAGTTCGGCGCGAGGCTTACTAAATTCACTTATTTTATTAAAATAAAATTATATATTAGAATTAAAACAACCAAATAAATCTAAGATAAAGTCTGTAAGATGATCTAGTAGACAAAGAATTCAATAACAACAAATAAAATAATTAAATAAAAAGACAGATGCCATGAAAGATAGAAGAAAACAAAGCTTCATATATTAAACCCTAAAAGTTATAAGGAAATACTTATTTCAAAAGAACGTTTTTAGGATTATACATGACTGTATTTATGACCAGTTTCTTTGTAGTTAGATTTTTAAAATGCTCAAAGTTGATATAAAACATCAGGGGTGGAAATCTCAGCGCCATAAAATACTCAACTAGGTAGATAAGTTTTGTAATAATTAAAACGTAAAGCAAATAATTGATATAAATGGCTTACCTACTATTTATTAGGGAGATGTAGTTGAATGTTAATGACTGGAGGTTGCATTTCACCAAGATTGAATTCATAAATTCTTCATAATGTTTTTGACGGAGATACCTATCGTGCATCTTGAAAATTTTGTATTTCATCAATGATTATTTTCCCATCATCTGACTCAATATAAACAGCACACCTATCATGTCATTTGTATTTTTTTTTGGTAATTAAAAATTTCATTTCTCAACAAATATTTACATACTATACTCAAGCTTACTATGGACATACATCCATAGTTTAGCTCCACTCCTAGCTTCATCAATTACTATGATAAGAAACAGATTAGTCTAACTACTACCTATAGGACGATCCTTACATACTAGGATAGTTAAGTTCCCGTAGTCTTCTTTGTATCCTGTGTTTACTTTCTCCTCTCCCATGCACATCCTTCTTAATTGCTTTTCTTAGAGTGACTTTTGGTCGTTGCACTCCTTTCAAAATCCTTCCATTCCGCTCTTGCCCTATGTAATACAGTGTTCCGGCCAGCACAAGTTTATACACCTATTGTGATGACCCAAAAGGTCATCACTTTTTTCAAAAGTAAATTCAGCATTTCGAAGCCTTAAAAATCTCTTTCTGTCTCATCTCAAATTACGTGTGTAGCCAGTGCGCATAGCCAAGAAGCCAATATGAAAATCTGTGAAAAATGATAAATTTTGACTATAAAATGAATTAAGTCAACTTTGGTCAATATTTTGGGTAAACTTATCCGGACCCGTGATTTGACGGCCCCAAAGGGTCTGTAGGAAAATATGGGACTTGGGCGCATGCCCGAAATCGAATTTTGAGGTCCCAAGCCCGATAAATAAATTTTTAAAGAAAATTATTTTCTAAAATTATTTATGAGATTTGGAAATGAATTGTGATTAAAACTTGATGGTATCAGGCACATATTTTGGTTTCGGCGCCCGGTACAAGCCTTATATGTGATTTAAGATAAGTCTGTAAAATTTGGTAAGAAACGGACTTGAAACGACGTGAACCGGATTGTTTTTTAGAAAATTGGAAATTTGAAGTTCTTAAGAAAATTTTATGATTTTGATACTAAATTCATAGCTGTTCATATTATTTTAGTGATTTGAATGCACGAGCAAGTTCTTATAATATTTTTTAGGTTGATGTGCATATTTGGTTTGGAGCCCTGAGGGCTCGAGTGAGTTTTGGATAGGCTACGGGGTGGATTTTGGACTTGATGAATTGCAGGTTTTTTTAGCTGGTGTAATCAGGCCTTCAGGCGAAGGCTGAGTTGCAAATGCAAAACAGCCCAGGCCAGCTCTTCCTCGCAAATGCGAGATTCCCTTTCGCAAATGCGATACACCCCTTTTAGGCCTGTTGTCGCAAATGTGATCCTTTGTTCGCATTTTCCAACTCGCAATTGTGAGAATCCCCTTTGCAAATACGAACATAGCAAGGGTCCGGGTTCGCAATTGTGAACCCTGTTCACAATTCTCATACCTGCAACCTGGCATTTTATAACTTATCCGAAAATCAACCATTTTTCACATCTTTTCAAAACATAAACTCCCTAGGGCAATTTTTCAAGAACAACTCTTCTTCCAAATCAATTATAAGTCATTTTTAACTAATTTTCTTCAATCCTTAACATCTTATAACATGATTTCAACTTAAAATCAATAATTTTCATGGGTGAAATTGGGTATTTTTGGTAGAACCTAGGTTTTTCAAATTTTGGAGATTTGGACCTTGATTTGAGGTTCGATTTTAAAATAGATTATATATTTGGGTTCGTGGGAGAATGGGTAATCATTTTTCGATTCGAACCTCGGGTTTTGACCATGTGGGCCCGTGGGCGATTTTTGACTTTTTGGGTGAAACTTTGGAAAACTTATTTTCATGCATTGGAATTGATTCATTTAGCATTTATTGATGTAAATAAGTAACTTATAGCTAAATACGAGCGAATTGGTGGTAGAATCAAGGGGTAAAGCGATAGTTGAGACGGTAATTATGTTCATAGCATCGAGGTAACTGTTTGATCTAACCTTAGCTTGAGGGATTAGAAGTCGAGTCTTATTTGTTACGTTTTAATTGTGGAGTACAACGTATAGACATGGTGATGAGTATCTATACGTCGGTGTCAAGCATGTCGGTGAGTCTTGTATTGTAATCATTATACCTCCATTGTGGTTTATTGCGCTTTATATGAGAATGTTATTATTGTTCCATTACCGGGATGTTATTATCTTTATTGTTCATTTACCGAGATGTTGTTATCATTATAGTTCCCATACTGGGATGTTATTATCATTATTATTCCCTTACCGGGATATTTGTGTAAGATTATTGTTCCCTTGCCGGGATTCTTTGATTGGTGTTGATAAAATAAATGGGAACGGGTTGCACGCCTGCAATGGTAATATGTAAAATGGGAGCGGGTTGCACTCCTGCAACGTTAATATGTGAAATGAGAGCGGGTTGCACGCCTGCAACAATAATATATATTAATGGGAGACGGTTGAACGCCTGCAACGGTGATATGTGAAATGGGAGCGGGTTGTACGCTTGCAACGATATTGTAAGAAATGGGAGCGGGTTGCAAGCCTGCATCGGTATCATATGTAATGGGATCGGGCTACATGCCTGCAATAGTATCACGTGTGTTCCTGTTCTTCCATTTTCTTTATTTTTGTGTTAATTAATTTAGAGCATTTCTTATGTTTCCCTACAGTCATTCTGTTGTTATCTGTTACTCCCCGTAGCATGTTTCCCCTGCCCAACTTTAGTTGTAATTATTTGTTTCTATATCTGGTTGTATATGATTTAACTGCATAGGTTAATTGGTGGTCTGGTCCTAGCCATGTTACTACTTTGCCGAGGTTAGGCTAGGCACTTACTAACACATGGAGTCGGTTTTGCTGATACTACACTCTGAACTCTTTTGTAAGATCCCAGTACTGTTGACTTTGGACCGTAGATTGGGTGGCTACCTTCAGTCCATGTGGAGATCCGAGGCAGACCTGCAGGCGTCCGCAGGCCCTGGCGTCTCCCTCTATCCCTTTATTTCTGTTTCATTTCTTTAATTCAGAAATAGTGTATCGTTTATTTTCAGACTTTGTATGGAGTAAATCTTAGAACGTCTGTGAAACTGTGACACTGGTTCTGGGTAGTTGAGGCTCAAAAAGTTATTTTGGATACATGTTCAGATATTCTATTGCTTTTCTTCCGCTTATTTTAAATTTTCTGCTATTTTCATGTTATTGCTTTTTATTTGTTAAAGAATATAAAATGGGTAAAAAGGTAATTTGTTAAATATTTGGCTTGCCTAGCTCACACTAGCAGGCACCATCACGACTCCAAATGGTGGAAATTTTGGGTCGTGACAAGTTGGTATCAGAGCTCTAGGTTACATGGATCTCACAGTTCACATACTAGCTTAGTAGAGTTCGAGGGATCGGTATGAAGACATCTGTATTTATCCCCCAGAGGCTACAGAGTTAGGAAAATTTCACATCTATTCTTTTGCTGTCGTGCGGTTTGGTTTCTCAATCCTGATTAAATTTCTATTATGTTCTCTCGCAAATGTCGAGAACGCGCACTTCCTCTCCGCTAACCAGTAGCCCGAGCCCCCAGCAGAAGCTCCCATGAGGGGCAGAGGGCGAGGCCGAGGCCGTGCTAGATGCCGAGGTAGGGCAGAGTTCAGCCCAGAGTAGCAGCACCCGCAGCGAAGCCTCAGGTTGACATTGATGATGAGGTTCCAGCCCCAGCAATTTTGGTGGGCCCAGCTTAGGTCCCAAAGGGGTTTATTGCTACCCCAATACTCCAAGATGCTCTGTTCCGTCTAGTGGGCCTTATGTAGAGTGTTACCCAGGAAGGCTTGCTTCCTATATCACCAGCCGTCTATCAAGCAGGATGAGGAGCCCAGACTCCTGCTACTCGCACTCTAGAATAGGTAGCTCCCCAGTTTCAGACTCCAGCAGTTCAGCCAGTTGGAGTAGTTTAGTCGGGTATGGTAGCCTAGGCTGGTGATGGAGCAGCTATGTTAGCTGATGCTTTGTGGAGATTGGACAGGTTCACCAAGATCTTGACTACTACGTTCAGCGGTGCATCTTCTGAGTATCCCCAGGATTATCTAGACAGCTATCATAAGGTTCTTAGGAACATGGGGATAATGGAGACAAATGGGTTCGATTCTGCTACTTTTCGCTTGTCTGGATCCGCCAAGACTTGGTGGAGAGATTATTGCATGGCTAGACCCGCCGGATCACAAGATTTGTCTTGGGAGCAATTTACTCAGCTATTTCTGGATAAGTTTCTCCCTATCATTCCTAGAAGGGCCTATCGGAGGCAGTTTGAGCATCTTCAGCAGGGTTCTATGACCGTTACTCAGTATGAGACTAGATTCATTGACTTGGCTCATTATGCTCTTCTTATACTTTCCACCAAGAGAGAGAGGGTGAGGAGGTTCATTGAGGGACTTATCCAGTCTATTCAACTTCAAATGGATAGGGAGACAAGGAGTGAGATTTCTTTTCAGGAGACGGCCAATGTGGCCAGGAGAGTGGAGATGGTTCCGTCGCAGGGAGGTAGTCATGGTTCGGACAAGAGGCCTCATCATTCACAAAGATTTAGTGGTGCCTCATCATTCAGGAAGATTTAGTGGTGCCTCATCAGAAGGCAGGGATTCGTATAGTAGAGGCCATCCTGCTAGGCTTTATCAATTAGCACTTCAAGTTTCTCATAGCGCTTCAGGTGGTTGTGGTCCCCATATATTGTATTATGATCAGCAGTCCTACAGTGCACCACCGGCTCCTATCACTGCACCACCGCTTTAGAAGTTCTAAGCTCATCATCCATAGCAGCCGAGGGCTTGTTTTACTTGTGGCAACACAAGGCACACTGTTAGGTATTGCCCTTGAGCACCGAGTAGCTCTCAGCATCAGGGTTCTCGCGCCATGGTTCAGGCACCGAGTGTTCCATAGCCCTCCCATCCAGCTAAGGGTAGGGGTAGAGGTGGAGGTAGAGGTATTATAGGTGGAGCTCAAGCTGCTAGAGATGGAGGCCAGCCAGCAGCAGGCCGCCCCGGAGATGTAGTTCAAGGTGGTAGGCCCTAGCCCCGATGTTATGCTCTTCCAGCCAGGACTGAGGCTGAGGCTTCTGATGTAGTTATTACAGGTACGGTTCTGGTTTGTAGTAGGAAAGCTTCAGTGTTATTTGATCCAGGGTCTACATACTCCTAGGTGTCATCTTATTTTGCATCGTATCTGGGCATGCCTAGTGATTCTTTGAATGCTCATGTTTATGTGTCTACCCCAGTGGGTGATTCTATTATGGTAGATTGAGCCCATCGTTCATGTATAGTTGTAATTGGAGGTCTTGAGAATTGTGTAGATTTTCTTCTTCTGGACATGGTTGATTTCGATGTCATATTAGGGATGGACTGGTTATCATCTTACCACGCTATCTTGTACTGTCATGCCAAGACTGTTACTTTAGCCTTGCTGAGTTTACCTTATTTAGAGTGGAGAGGGACTCCTGGACATTCCACCTGCAGTGTTATCTCTTATGTGAAGGCTCGGCGTATGGTGGAGAAGGGGTGTTTGGCCTATTTGGCCTATGTTCGTGATTCTAGTGCTGAGGTTCCTTCTATTGATTATGTGCCAGTTGTTCGTGAGTTCCCTGAGTTATTCCCTTCAGACCTACCGGGTATTCCACCCGGCAGGGATATTGATTTTTGCATTGATTTGGTTCTAGGCACTCAGCCCATTTCTATCCCGCCGTATCATATGACCCTACCTGAGTTGAAAGAGTTGAAGGAGCAATTGCAAGAGTTTCTTGAAAAGGGTTTTATTAGACCCAGTGTTTTACCTTGGAGTGTGTCGGTGTTGTTTGTTAAGAGAAAGGATGGATCGATAAGGATGTGTATTGATTACGGGCTGTTGAACAAGGTTACAATCAAGAATAAGTACCCTTGATGATGATTGTTGATTTGTTTGATCAGTTTTAGGGTGACAAGGTATTTTCAAAGATTGACTTGAGATCTGGATACCATCAGTTGAGGATTAGGGAATCCGTTGTCCTTAAGATAACTTTCCACACTCGGTACAAACATTATAAGTTCTTGGTGATGTCATTCAGGTTGAAAAATGCCCCAGCAACTTTCATGGATTTGATGAACCGAGTGTTTAGGCTTTATTTGGATTCGTTGTAATACTCTTCATTGATGATATTTTGATCTACTCTCGCAGCCAGGGGGAGCACGAACAACATCTTAGAGTTGTTCTTCAGACCTTGAGGGATAGTCAGTTGTATGCTAAGTTTTCAAAGTGTGAGTTCTGGTTGAGTTCATTTGCATTCCTGGGTCATGTTGTATCAGCAGAGAGTATTTAAGTTGATCTAAAGAAGATTGAGGTAGTCAAGAACTGGCCTAGACTAGCATCAACTATAGAGATCCAGAGTTTCTTGGGATTGGCAGGCTACTATCATCGCTTTGTGGAGGGGTTTTCATCTATTGCAGCCTCGATGACCAGGTTGACCCAGAAGGGTGCCCAGTTTAGATGGTCGGATGAGTGTGAGGTGAGCTTTCAGAAGCCCAAGATAGCTCTAACTACGGCACAAGTGTTGGTTTTGCCCACAGGTTCAAGGCCATATACAGTTTATTGTGATGCATCTCGTATTGGACTTGGTGTGGTGTTGATGCAGGATGACAAGGTCATTTCTTATGCTTGCGACGGTTGAAGATTCATGAGAAGAACTATCTGGTTCATGATATAGAGTTAGCAGCCATAGTTCACACGTTGAAGATCTGAAGGCATTATCTATATAGTGTGGCGTGTGAGGTGTTCACGAACCACAAGAGTTTGCAGTATTTGTTCAAACAGAAGGAGCTAAAATTGAGGCAGAGAAAGTGGTTGGAGCTGCTGAAAGACTATGATATCACCATCTTATATCATCCGGGAAAGGCCAATATGGTGGCCGATGCTTTGAGTAGGAAGTCAGCCAGTATAGGCAGTCTTGCTTATATTCCGGTCGATGAGAGACCGCTTGCTTTGGATGTTCAGGCTTTGGCCAATCAATTTGTGAGGTTGGATGTTTCTAAGCCCAGTTGTATGTTAGCTTGCACAGTCGCTCATTCTTCATTATTGGAGCGTATCCGAGATCAACAGTATGATGATCCTCATTTGTGTGTCCTTAAAGACATGGTGCAGTGCGGAGGTGCCATGCAGGTTACCATAGGACAGGATTGAGTTTTGAGATTGCAGAGTTTGTGTGCCTAATGTAGATGGGCTTCGAGAGTTGATTTTAGAGGAGGCACATAGCTCCCGGTACTCTATTCATCCGGGTACTGCAAATATGTATCAGGATTTGCGGCAACATTATTGGTGGAGAAGAATGAAGAAGGATATAGTTGCATATTTGGCTTGGTGTTTCAATTGTCAGCAGGTTGAGTACGAGCATCAGAGGCCTGGTGGTTTGTTCCAGATGATTAAGATTTCTGAGAGGAAGTGGGAGCGTATCACTATGGACTTCGTTGTTGGACTCCCACGAACTTAGAGGAAGTTTGATGTAGTGTGGGTTATTGTTGATAGGCTAACCAAAGTCAGCACATTTCATTCCTATGGCAGTCTCCTATTCTTCTGAGAGGTTAGTTGAGATCTATATCCGAGAGATTGTTTACCTTTATGGTGTGCCCGTGTATATCATTTCGAACTGAGGTATGCAGTTTACCTCATATTTCTGGAGAGCAGTTCAGCGAGAGTTGGGCACACGGGTCGAGTTGAGAACAATGTTTCATCCTCAGATGGACGGGCAGTCCTAGCAGACCATTCAGATTTTGTAGGATATGCTCCGAGCTTGGGTCATTGACTTTAGAGGCTCGTAGGATTAATTTTTACCTTTAGCAGAGTTTGCCTACAACAACCGCTACTAGTTGAGTATCCAGATGGCTCCTTATGAGGCCTTGTATGGTAGGCGGTGTCAATCGCCGATTGGAGGGTTTGAGCCGAGAGAGGCTCGATTGTTAGGTACGGATCTAGTGCAGGATGCCTTGGACAAGGTCAGGATTATTGAGAATAGGCTTCGTACTGTTCAGTCCAGGAAAAAGAGTTATGCCAACCGCAAGGTTCGTGATTTGGCATTCATGGTCGGTGAGCGGGTATTGCTTCGAGTGTCTCCTATGAAGGGTGTGATGAGATTTGGGAAGAAGGGAAAGCTTAGCCCTAGGTTCATTGGCCCATTTAAGATTCTTGATTGAGTGGGAGAGGTGGCTTATAGACTTGCGTTACCGCCGAGCTTATCAACCGTGCATCCAGTGTTTCATGTGTCCATGCTTTGAAAGTATCACGACAATCCATCCCACATGTTAGATTTCAGCATTGTCCAGTTGGAAAAGTTTTTGTCATATGAGGAGGAGCCCGTAACTATTCTAGACCAGTAGGTTCGTCAGTTAGATCGAAGAGTTTTCCTTCTGTTCGTGTTCAGTGGAAAGGTCAGCCAACTGAATCAACAACCTGGGAGTCCGAGTCCGATATGCGAAGCCATTATCCCCATCTTTTCCCTGACTCAATTACTTTCTTCTTCTGTCCGTTCGAGGACGAACGATTGTTTTAAAGGTGTAGAATGTGATGACCCAAAAGGTCATCACTTGTTTTGAAAGTGAATTCTGCATTTTGAGGCCTTAAAAACCTCTTTCTATCTCACCTTGATTTATGTGCACAGTCCGGGTGCATAGCTAGAAAGCCAATATGTAAAAATCTGTAAAAAATGATAAATTTTGACTATAAAATAAATTAAGTTGACTTTGGTCAAAGTTTTAAGTAAACGAACCCGGACCCGTGATTTGACGGTCCCGGAGGGTTCATAGTAAAATATGGGACTTGAGCGTATGCCAGGAATCGAATTCCGAGGTCCCAAGCTCGAGAAATAAATTTTTAAAGAAAATTATTTTCTAAAATTATTTATGAGATTTGAAAATGAATTGTGATTAAAAATTGATGGTATCGGGCCCATATTTTGGTTTCGTCGCCTGGTACAGGTCTTATATGTGATTTAAGATAAGTCTGTGAAATTTGTTAAGGAACAGACTTGAAACGACGTGAATCGAATTGTTTTTGAGAAAATTGGAAATTTGAAGTTCTTAAGAAAATTTCATGTTTTTGAGGCAAAATACATAGTTGTTGATATTAATTTAGTAATTTGAATGCACGAGCTAGTCCATATGATATTTTTAGATTGGTGTGCATGTTTGGTTTGGAGCCCTGAGGGCTCGAGTGAGTTTTGGATAGGCCACGGGGTGGATTTTTGACTTGGTGAATTGCAGGTTTCTTTTAGCTGGTGTGATCAGGCCAGCAGGCGAAGCCTGGCTCGCAAATGTGAGTTCGCAAATGCAAAATAGCCCAGGCCAGCTCTTCCTCGCAAATGCGAGATTCCCTTTGCAAATGTGATACACCCCTTTTGGGTCGGTTGTCGCAAATGCGATCCTTTGTTCGCATTTCCCAACTCGCAAATGCGAAAACCCCTTCGCAAACGCGAATATAGCAGGGGTCGGGGTTAGCAATTCCCACACCTGCAACCTGCAATTTTTAAACTTAGCCGAAAATCAACCATTTTTCACATCTTTTCAAAACATAAACTCCCTAGGGCGATTTTCGAAGAACAACTCTTCTTTCAAATCAATTGTAAGTCGTTTTTAACTAGTTTTCTTCAATCCTTAACATCTTATAACATGATTTCAACTCAAAATCAATGATTTTCATGGGAAAAATTGGGTCTTTTGGGTAGAACCTACTTTTTCAAATTTTGGGGATTTGGACCTCGATTTGAGGTCTGATTTCAAAGTAAATTATATATTTGTGTTCGTGGGGGAATGGGTAATCGGGTTTCGGTTCAAACCTAGAGTTTAGATGTCACGACCCAGATTTCCCACCATCGGGATCGTGATGGCACCTACTTGTGGTAGCTAGGCAAGCAAACTTTTTTTATCTTTTCATCATTAAACAATTATCTTAATAGTCTATAGCATCAATATAAAACATTAATTCTAATGAGAACAATAGCGGAAGTCTATCTGATAAATACGAATAAAAATATAGAACGGTTAAATATATCCTCTACCCAATATTTGGTGTCACGTTACTCACGAACTTCTAAGAATAAACTAAATACAAAGGTTTGAAAGAAATATAACAGCTGTCTGTCTCGAAACAATGAGGCACCAGTCAAATAAGAAAAATCATAAAGAAGAGACGTCGGGCCTGCGGATGCCTGCAAGGCTACCTTAGTCTCGTGATAATGAAATCCTGCTCCCGTACTACTGCTGCTGCGGCTCTTCAAAACCTGGACCTGTGCAAAAATACACAGAAGTGTAGCATCAGCACAACCGACCCCATGTGCTGGTAAGTGTCTAGCCTAACCACGACGAAGTAGTGACGAGGCTAGACTGGACACCACATTAACCTGTGCAGTTATAAATATACAACGGAACATCGAATACAAGGCAATTAACAACATGGGAGGGGGAGACATGCTATGGGGAGATACAATCTCAACAGTAATCCCAAATAACAAACTAGAACAACTTAGATTCACAATGAACAAGGAAACAATTCTCAATACAAACACATGGTATCAATAACTGTTGCGGCGTGCAATCCACTCCACAAATATCATTTTTGCGGCATGCAACCCGCTCCACAAATATCACTGTTGCGGCATGCAACCCGCTCCACAAATATCACTGTTGCGGCGTGCAACCCGCTCCACAAATATCACTGTTGCGGCGTGCAACCCGCTCCACAAATATCACTGTTGCGGCGTGCAACCCGACACATAAATACCACTTATCAGGTATCGCTGTTGCGGCGCTCAACCCGATCCTCACATATTATTATTGCGGCGTGCAACCCGATCGCCAATATCATTATTGCGGCGTGCAACCCGCTCCTCAATATCATTTAACAGATTGATTTCCCAAACAACAATCACAATTAAGAGACATAAAAATAAGCAAATATTTGACAAACATCCCGGCAAGGGAAATAATCCAAAAAGTTCAACCAAACGACCCGGCAAGGGAATAATTAACAACGCTTTCTTACTTTTCCTTATCTCATAATTCACTCTTCTATTTTGAGCCAACACTTCAATTAATCAAGTCAATTCGTATGCCTTCAATATTCGTATCACAGTTCGATCCAATGCTCCCAAGAATCAATTAATCATTTTACCGTTCACATGTTATTCACAACATTTAGAAATCCTCCAATAAACACGGAGTTCACAGCCAAGTCATGATAATCACATTAGAAGGACCCACGGTCATGCTAGACACCGATGTATAGATACTCGTCACCATGCCTATACATCGTACTCGATCACATAGAAATCAACAACAAGACTCAAATCCTATTCCCTCAAGCTAGGGTTAAACATAACACTTACCTCAAAGCCTTGAAATCCACTTAATCCTCAAATATTGCTTTTCCTCGCGGTTCTACCTCCAATACAGTGATATCTAGGCATAATCAATTTAATAATATCAATAAAGACTCAATGGCAATGTCCCATACCTTAGATATGAATTTTCTAGCATTATTCCAAAATTATACACCGGGCCCACATGGTCCAAACTCGAGGCTCGGACCAAAACCCAATCACCTATAACCCCACGAGTCCAAATATATAATTTATTTTAAGATTCGACCCCAAATTAAGGTTGAATCGCCCAAATTTCTCAAAACCCTAACTCTACCCAAAACCCTTAATTTCTACTTTTATTTCATGATTTAGGGCTAGGATTTTAGTAATTAATGAAGGAAATTGAAGAAAACAAGTTAAACAATGCTTACCCAAGAAGTTTTGATGAAGAAGTGCTCTAAAATTCGCCCTAGGACTTTGGAAAAAGAAGAGTTCGTGAAGTGATATGTTTTTCCCGTCACTGGTTCTGTTTTTGACTTAAAAATTTGCTGGGCAAAATTGCCCTTCGCGTTCGCGGGAAAGGGGCCGCGTTCGCGAAGGGTAAATTGGGCAATACATCGCGAACGCGTGAAAGGGAACGTGAACGCGTAGAAGAAAATATTGGGGGTCCAGAGACTGTTATACGTGAATGCGATAGGGGAATCGCGAACGTGGTGAAGGGGGGTTTGTAACTACGCGAACATGGGGAGACCCACGCGAACGCGTTAAGTAGACTGGTTAACTTACGCGTTCGCAAGATGCAGGATGTGAACGCGAATAATGAACCTCTGGGGGCCTTGAACTTGGCTTACGCGATCGAGATAGGGATGACGCGAACGCGAAGGAGGGGAACATCAACTGGACAGTGCTGAAGTTTAATACATGTGTAGGATCGCCGTGATACCTCCAAAGCATAGATACATGAAAGACTGGATGCACGGCTGATAAGCTAGGTGGCAATGCAAGTTTATAAGCCACCTCTCCCACTCGATCAAGAATGTCAAACGGACCAATGTAACTAGGGCTAAGCTTGCCCTTCTTTCCGAACCTCATCACGCCCTTCATAGGCGACACCCGGAGCAATACCCGCTCACCAACCATAAAATCTACATCTCAGACCTTACGATCTGTATAACTCTTCTTTCTAGACTGAGTTGAACGCAGCCTCTCCTGAATGATCTTGAACTTATATAAGGCCTCCTGAACTAAGTCTGTACCCAATAACCGACCCTCTCCCGACTCAAACCATCCGAATGGAAACCGACATTGCCTACCATACAACGCCTCAATATGGAGCCATCTGGATACTGTACTGGTAGCTATTGTTGTAGGCGAACTCTGCTAAAGGCAAAAACTGGTCCCACGAGCCTCCAAAGTCAATGACATAAGCTCGGAGCATATCTTCCTAAATCTGAATAGTCTGCTCAGACTGACCGTCCGTCTGAGGATGGAACGTTGTGATCAACTGAACCTGGGTGCCTAACTCTTGCTGAACTGCTCTCCAGAAGCGCGAGGTAAACTGCGTACCCCGATCTGAAATGATGGATACCAGTATACCATGAAGGCGAACAATCTCCCGGATATAAATCTCCGCTAACCTCTCGGATGAATAGGAGACTGCTACTGGAATGAAGTGCGCTAACTTGGTCAGCCTATCAACAATGACCCAAATAGCATCAAACTTCTTCCGGGTCAACGGAAGTCCAGTAATGAAATCCATGGTAATCCTCTCCCACTTCCACTCGGGAGGTTCAATCCTCTGAAACAAACTGCCAGGTCTCTGATGCTCATACTTGACCTGCTGATAGTTCAAAACCGAGCGACATACGCAACAATATCCTTCTTCATCCTACGCCACCAATAATGCTTTCGCAAGTCCTAATACATCTTCGCGGCGCCCGATTGAATAGAATACCGAGAACTATAGGCCTCCGCTAAGATCAACTCTCGAATCCCATCAATATTGGGCACACAAACTTGCCCCTGCAATCTCAAAACACCATCATCACCTAAGGTCACCTTCGTGGCACCTCCATGCTGCATTGTGTCTCTCACGACACACGAATGGGGATCATCAAACTGCCGATCACGGATACGCTCCAATAGAGAAGAACGAGCAACCGTGTAAGCCAATACTCTGATGGGCTCAGAAATATCTAATCTCACCAATCGATTGGCCAAGGCCTGAATATCTAAAGCAAGCAGTCTCTGGCTGACCGGGATATAAGCAAGACTACCCATGCTGGCGGACTTCCTACTCAATGCATCGGCCACCACATTGGCCTTACCCGGGTGATATAAGATAGTAACATCATAATCTTTCAACAACTCCAGCCATCTCCTCTGCCTCACATTCAACTCCTTTTGCTTGAACAGGTACCGAAGGCTCTTGTGACCCGTGTACACCTCACACGTCACACCATATAGATAATGCCTCCAAATCTTCAAAGCATGAACAACCGCTGCCAACTCTAGGTCATGAACCGGATAATTCTTCTCGTGGATCTTCAACTGTCTCGAAGCATAGGCAATGGCTTTGCCATCCTGCATCAATACTGCACCAAGCCCAATGCGGGAAGCATCACAATAGACTGTGTACGGCCCTGAACCTGTGGGCAAAACCAACACCGGTGCCGTGGTCAGAGCTGTCTTGAGCTTCTGAAAGCTCGCCTTACACTCATCTGACCACCTGAACTGGGCACCCTTCTGGGTTAACCTGGTCATCGGGGCTGCAATAGAAGAAAATCCCTCTACGAACCGACGGTAATAACCTGCCAACCCCAAGCAACTCCGAATCTCGGTCACTGAAGCTGGTCGAGGCCAATTCTTAACTGCCTCAATCTTTTTCGGGTCCACCTGAATACCCTCTGCTGATATAATATGACCCATAAATGCAACTGAACTCAACCAGAACTCGCACTTCGAAAACTTAGCGTATAACTGACTATCCTTCAGATTCTGGAGAACCACTTTGAGGTGCTGTCGTGCACTTCCTGGCTGCGGGAGTACACCAGAATATCATCAATAAAGACTATCACGAAAAAGTCTAGATATGACCTGAACACTAGGTTCATCAACTCCATAAATGCTACTGGGGCATTGGCCAACCCAAATGACATGACTAAAAACTCATAATGCCCATGCTGAGTGCGGAATACTGACGTAGGGACATCGGATGCCCGAATCCTCAACTGATGGTAGCCAGATCTCAAATCTATCTTTGAAAACACCTTTGCGCTCTGAAGCTGGTCAAACAATCATCAATCCTCGGCAGTGGATACTTTTTCTTAACCGTCACTTTGTTCAATTTTCGGTAATCAATGCACATCCTCATCGATCCATCCTTTTTCTTCACAACTAACACCGGCGCACCCCAAGAAGAAACACTAGGCCTGATAAAACCCTTCTCTAGCAAATCTTGCAACTGGTCCTTTAACTCCTTCAACTCTGGCGGGGGCATGCGATACGTCGAGATAGAAATGGGCCGCGTGCCTGGGGCTAGATCAATACATAAATCAATATCCCTATCGGGTGGCATACCTGGTAGGTCAGAAGAGAAAACCTCGGGGAACTCTCGAACAATAGGAGCAGAATCAATAGAAGGAACTTCTGTGCTGGAATCACGAACATACGCCAGATAAGTTAAACACCCGTCCTTGACCAAGCGTTGAGCCTTCACATATGAAATAACACTGCAGGTGGCATGACCTGAGGTCCCTCTCCACTGCAATCGGGGCAAATCTGGCAAAGCCAAGGTCACGGTCTTGATGTGACAATCCAAGATAGCATGATACGAGGACAACTAATTCACCCCTAATATGACGTCGAAATACACCCTGTCTAAGAGCAATAGATCAACACGGGTCTCAAGACCCTCAAACACTACCACACAGGAACGATGAACTCGGTCGACCACTATATAATCACCCACTGGTGTAGATACATAAACAGGAATACCCAAGGCATCACTAGGCATAACCAGGTAGGGTGCACAATAAATGACACATATGAATGTGTAGACCCAGGGTCAAATAGCACTGACGCATCTTTATCACAAACCAGAATAGTACCTGTAATGTCTGCGCCTGAAGACTCAGCCTCTAGCCTGGCTGCTGACTGGCCTCTACCTCCGGCAACCTGAACTCCACCTCTAAAACCTCCACCTCCACCTCTAACACCTCTGCCACCACCTCTAGCTGGCTGGGCAGGCTGTGGAACCTCCGGTGCTTGAATCATAGCGCGAGAACTCTGATGCTCGAAGCTTCCATAAACTTGAGGACAATATCTGACAATGTGCCTCAGATCACCACAAGCATGGCAAGACCTCGTCTGCTGCGGCTGAGCACCCCTCAACTTCAGGCAAACCCTCCTGTTATGACCATTCTCACCACACTCATAACATCTACACGAACGCTACAACTGAGGGGACTGAGGCTGACCCTGTCAACCTGAATGACCACCAGAAGTACCATTAGTGACCTGGAGAGCTGACTGAAAAGGCCTGGGAGGATGGCCTCTACCATAAGAACCTCTACCTCCTGACGAGGTATCACTGAATCTACCTACATGAAGGGGCCTCTTATTCGACCCATGACTACCTCTTTATAGCAGAGTTGTCTCAATCTATGGCCCACATTAGTCGCCTCCTGAAAAGTGATCTCACCCTCGGCCTGAGCCATTATACCCGGCTGACCTGCCACCGCTGGTGGAACCACTGGAAGCAAACCCGCTCGAATGACACCATCCATGAGGCCTACCAATCTGACTAGAGCATCCTGAAGAACTAGGGTGGCAATGAACTCTTCTGGGACCTGAGCTGGGCCCACCGGAACTGTTGGGACGGGAACCTCCTCCTCGAAATCAACCTGAGGCTCCGCTACTGGGGCTGCTGCTGGGGTCTCGGACTGCTGAGCGGTAGATGAAGATGCATGTGTTGTCGCCATCTGTGGAGGAATAGAGTAAAAACTCAATCGGTACTTGAAAAATAGAACCGCACGACGAGAAAGAACAAATGCGAAACGTTCCTAACTCTGTAGCCTTTAGGGGATAAATACAGACATCTCTATACCTATCCCTCAGACTCTACTGAATTTGTCAGTGAGTTATGAGACCTATGTAACCTAGTGCTCTGATACCAACTTGTCATGACCTGGATTTCCCACCATCGGGATCGTGACGGCGCCTACTTGTGGTAGCTAGGCAAGCCAACTTATTTACCTTTTCATCATTAAAATTATCTTAACAGTCTATAGCATCAATATAAAACATTAATTCCAACGAGAACAATAGCGGAAATCTGTCTGATAAAAACGAATCAAAATACGGGACAGTTAAATATATCCTTTACCCAAGATTTGGTGTCACGTTACTCACGAACTTCTAACAATAAACTAAATACAAATGTCTGAAAGAAATATAACAGTTGTCTGTCTCGAAACAATGAGGCACCAGTCAAATAAGAAAAATCATAAAGAAGAGACGTCGGGCCTACGGATGCCTGCAAGGCTACCTCAGTCTCGTGATAATGAAATCCTGCTCCCGTACTACTGCTGTTGCGGCTCTTCAAAACCTGGACCTATGCAAAAATGCACAGAAGTGTAGCATCAACACAACCGACCCCATGTGCTGGTAAGTGTCTAGCCTAACCCCGGCGAAGTAGTGATGAGGCTAGACTGGACACCACATAAACCTGTGCAGTTATAAATATACAACGGAACATCGAATACAAGGCAATTAACAACATGGGAGGGGGAGACATGCTATGGGGAGATACAATCTCAACAGTAATCCCAAATAACAAACTAGAACAACTTAGATTCACAATGAACAAGGAAACAATTCTCAATACAAACACATGGTATCAATAACTGTTGCGGCATGCAATCCGCTCCACAAATATCACGGTTGCGACGTGAAACCCGCTCCACAAATAGCACTGTTGCAGCGTGCAACCCGCTCCACAAATATCACTGTTGCGGCGTGCAACCCTCTCCACAAATATCACGGTTGCGGCGTGCAACCCGACCCATAAATACCACTTATCAAGTATCGCTGTTGTGGCGCGCAACACGATCCTCACATAGTATTGTTGCGGCGTGCAACCCGATCCTCAATATCATTGTTACGGCGTGCAGCACGCTCCTCAATATCATTTAACATATTGATTTCCCAAACAACAGTCACAATTAAGAGACATAAAAATAAGCAAATATTTGACAAATATCCCGGCAAGGAAAATAATCAACAAGTTCAACTAAACGTCCTGGCAAGGGAATAATTAACAACGCTTTCTTACTTTTCCTCATCTCGTAATTCACTCTTCTATTTTGAGCCAATGCTCCAATTAATCAACTCAATTCGTATGCCTTCAATTTTCGTATCACAGTTCGAGCCAATGCTCCCAAGAATCAATTAATCATTTTATGGTTCACATGTTATTCACAACATTTAGAAATCCTCCAATAAACACGGAGTTCACAGCCAAGTCATGATAATCACATTATAAGGACCCACGGTCATGCTAGACACCGATGTATAGATACTCATCACCATGCCTATACATCGTACTCGATCACATAGAAATTAGCAACAAGGCTCAACTTTTATTCCCTCAAGCTAAGGTTAAACCAAACACTTACCTCAAAGCCTTGAAATCCACTTAATCCTCAACTATTGCTTTTCCTCGCGGTTCCACCTCCAATGCAATGATATCTAGGCATAATCAATTTAATAATATCAGTAAAGACTCAATGGCAACGTTCCATACCTTAGATATGAATTTTCTAGCATTATTCCAAAATTAGACAACGGGCCCACATGGTCCAAACTCGAGGCTCAGACCAAAACCCAATCACCTATAACCCCACGAGTCCAAATATATAATTTGTTTTAAGATTCGACCCCAAATTGAGGTTCAATCGCCCAAAATTATCAAAACCCTAACTTTACCCAAAACCCATAATTTCTACTTTGATTTTATGATTTAGGGCTAGGATTTCAGTAATTAATGAAGAAAATTGAAGAAGCTTACCCAAGAAGTTTTGATGAAGAAGTCCTCTAAAATTTGCCCTAGGACTTTTGAAAGAGAAGAGTTCGTGAAATGATATGTTTTTCCCATCACTAGTTCTGTTTTTGACTTAAAAATTCGCTGGGCAAAATTGCACTTCGCGTTCGCGAGAAAGGGGTCGCGTTCGCGAAGGGTAAACTGAGCAATACATCGCGAACGCGTGAAAGGGAACGCGAACGCGTAGAAGAAAATGTTGGGGGTCTAGGACTGTTATACGCGAACGCGATAGGGGAATCGCGAACGCAGTGAAGGGGGGTTTGTAACTATGCGAACGCGGGGAGACCCATGCGAACGCGTTCAGTAGACTGGTTAACTTACGCGTTCGCGAGATGCAGGATGCGGACGCGAAGAAGGAACCTCTGGGGGTCTTGAACTTGGATTACGCGATTGAGATAGGGATGACGCGAACGCGAAGGAGGGGAACATCAAAGCACTGCAAACGCGAGCCGGTGGCCGCGTTCGCGAAGAACAAATTGTCGGTGTAAAAAATGCATCAAAAATCTGATCCTTTCTTAAGTGTAAAAATACCCCGAAACACCTCCAGTTCACTCCCGAGCCCTCGGGGCTCCTAACCAAACGCACACGCTAACTCAATAATACCCTACGAACTTACGCGAATGATCAAACCGCCAAAATCACATAAAAATCATTGAATCAAGCCTCAAAATCATCATTTTCATTTCAAACTTCATAAACTTCGAACCTTAGGTATTTAGGTCTGAAACACGTCGAACGACGTCCGATTTCGACCAAACTTCACAGAAAGCACTTAAATAATGTATAAGACTTGTACCGGGCGTCGGAACCAAAATACGAGCCCGATACCACAGTCTTTTAATCAATTTTCATTTTCATTTTCTTTAACAATTTCAAAAAAATAATTTAACAGAAAAATTCTTTTACTCGGGTTCTAGACCTCGGATTTTGACTCCAAGCACATGCCTGAGTCCCATATTTTTCTACGGACCTTCCGGGACCGTCCAATCTCGGGTCCAGGTCTGTTTACTAAAAATGTTGACCAAAGTCAACTGTAATCATATTAATATCAAAATTCTTCAAATTTTTCACAAAATTTACATATTTCAACATAAAAGTTTTCGGCTATGCGCCCGGACTGCGCACGCAAATCGAGGCAAGTAAAAATGAGGTTTTCAAGGCCTCAAAAGCGCGAAATGAGTGAGGAAATAGGTGATGACCCTTTGGGTCGTCACATTAGACCATGTGGGTTCGGGGGAGATTTTTGACTTTTTGGGTAAAACTTTGAAAAACTTATATTCATGCATTGGAATTGATTAATTTAGCGTTTATTGGAATAAATAAATAACTTGTGGCTAGATACAAATGAATTGGTGGTGGAATCAAGGGTTAAAGCTGTAGTTGAGACGTGAATTGTGTCCGTGGCATCGAGGTAAGTATTTGGTCTAACCTTAGCTTGAGGGATTAGGAGTCGAGTCTTATTTGTTACGTATTAATTGTAGAGTATGACATATAGGCATGGTGACAAGTATCTGTACGTTGGTGTCAAGCATGCCCGTGAGTCTTGTATTGTAATCATTATGCCTCCATTGAGGTTTATTGAACTTCATATGAGAATGTTATTATTGTTCTCTTACAGAGATGTTATTATCATTATTGTTCCTTTATCGGAATGTTATTATCATTATAGTTCCCTTGCGAGGATGTTATTATCATTATTGTTCCCTTGCCAGGATATTTATGCTAATATTATTGTTCCCTTGTCGAGATATTTAGATTGGTGTTGATAAAAGAAATGGGAATGAGTTATACGCCTGCAACGCTAATATGTGAAATGGGAGTGGGTTGCATTCCTGCAACGTTATTATATGAATGGGAGCGGGTTGCATGCCTGCAATGGTGATATGTGAAATATGAGCAAGTTGCATGCCTCCAACGATATTATAAAAAATGGGAGCGGGTTGCACGCCTGCAACGGTATCATATTTAATGAGATCGGGTTACATGCCTGCAACAGTATCACTTGTGTGCATGTTCTTCTATTTCCTTATTTTGCTGGTAATTGATTTAGAGCATTTCATATGTTTCCATACCGTCGTTCTATTGTTATCTATTACTTCCCGTTGTATGTTTCCCCTGCCCAACTTTACTTGTAATTATCTATTTCTATTTTCGGCTGTATATGATTTAACTGCACAGGTTAATTGGTGGTGTGGTCCTAGCCTCGTCACTACTTCGCTGAGGTTAGGCTAGGCACTTACCAGCACATGAGGTCGGTTGTGCTGATACTACTCTTTGTACTCTTTTGTGCATATCCCAGTGTTGTTGACTTTGGACCATAGATTGGGTGGCTAACTTCAGTCTACATGGAGATCCAAGGTAGACTTGCAGGCGTCCGCAGGCCCTGGCGTCTCCCTCTATCCCTTTATTTCTGTTTCATTTTCTTAATTCAGAAATAGTGTATCATTTATTTTTAGACTTTGTATATAGTAAATCTTAGATCGTCTGTAAAACTGTGACACCAGTTCTGGATAGTTGAGGCTCAAAAAGTTATTTTGGATACATGTTCAGATATTCTATTACTTTTCTTCTGCTTATTTTAATTTTTGTTGTTGTTTTCACGTTATTGCCTTTTAATTATTGAAGAGTATAAAATGGGTAAAAAGGTAATTTGTTAAATGTTCAATTTGCCTAGCTCACATTAATAGGCGCCATCACGATTTCCAAGTGTGGGAATTTCGGTTCGTCACACCTATTATGTCATTTGTATATATACTTGTAGAGATACTATATTACCCTCACTCCGAACTCTACATTAATATGACTATTGTATCTAGTAAGCAAATAAGAATTATACGGAACAACTCATTGGTTATTCATTCTTGTAACAAGAACATTTGTGGTCTTTCCATCCTTTCTTTTCCTATAAATTAGTTATTCATCCTTTCCTTGTATCAATTTACTACTAAATGGCTGAGGATAGTGATTCTTGCACTGCCAATTGCCTAGGGTTATCTTTAAAAATACAATTTTAAAATTGTGATACGCATAATATTGTCAATTAAAAGAGGCAACCAAATTTAATTTTTTTCTGAAAAAATATGAGCTACTTGAGTTGGCATAACAATTAGTAATTAAAATTTTATATCAACCATAGAATGATAAAGATATTAAATTAATATGAGTTAGAATACCTAACCAATTTTTGTGATAAATGCAACAATCCAAACAACTTGTATACCATTTGTAAATGAATCAATTTTAAACCATCGATCCTACATGAGACATTAACCAATAATGATATGAGACATTATAAACATTATAAACAAAAATCATAATTGAAAGCTTTTGATTTGAAGTTGTTTATCAATTATCAATTATCAAATAACAGTTCTAACATCAAAAGCAAAAACTCGCAAAAAACAAAAACCAACAAAAAGAAGGAAGAAATAAACTAAATGTACATCAGAAGGAGAAGATTTGAGGAACAATCATATAGCTATTTATAACGACAAATTGGAATAGAGCACATGGAATTTTTTTAAAAGATTGATCGGTTTGATGCAATCATTCAACTAATTTTAATCATTGCACGAACAACTATTATTACATAAATTCAAAAATATAGTACAAGATAGAAATTACGGTAAGTTTTATATGTGAACATCCGTTCATGATGAAAAATGAAGAATAATAACTGTCACACCTCCTTTTTCCTACACCCCCCCGAATGGGGTATATAAAGGAGTTTTTCCAATTTAAGTGATAATCGACACGGGATTATTTATTAAAAATTCATAGTCGCCACTTGGGATACTTTATGGTGTCCCAAGTTACCGGTTCAAATCCCGAATCGAGGAAACGATTGACACTGTATTACAGTCCGCGAACCAAAAATCCAGGTAAGGAATTCTATTAATCCGGGAGAAGGTATTAGGCATTTCCGAGTTCCGTGGTTCTAGCACGGTCGCTCAACTGTTATAATTGGCCTAATTATATTATTTTAGTATATGTTCTAACCCATGTGCATTTTAATCCTTTTAAACCACTTTTAATTATTTTTAAGGAAAATTACAACGTCATTTAAAATATGTCTTGAACCACGTCATATAAATGCACCCGCAGTTCACAACACATTTTATCTAACGTTGAGATTTGGATTTGGGTCACATAAATGCGCATCCGAATTTAGAAAAGTAAGTTGTTAAAATAATGCTCCTAAAGCAACTACGCATTAGCTACTTTGCGAGGGCCATGACAATTCACTAAATGGCGCGCCTCGAATTCTAAGGCTTTAGACAAGAATTAATTAAAACGAGGGCCATGCAATTATTATTTTTGTCTGGCATGGCGCACCTCGAACTATTCTAACCAAGTTTCTAAATTAGTTCATGAGGGCTATAAATTAATTATTTAGCTATCATGGCTCCCCTCAGTTAAACTACGATCCTTTTAATGCAAGATAAACTTCCCTCCCCCCCCCCCCCCAAACCCAAACGACCTTCCAATTGCGTTGTACGCATCCATATATGTGATGCCTTATTTGCTAATGGGCTTGAGGAGATGGTTTCAGCCTTGTCCCTGACTTTGAAAACCAAGATCTTTTAAAAGAAAAACTGGACTAGATGGACATTGGGCCCAAATACGAAATTACGCTAAGCATGCTCACATTTGACATTAACGTAAAAGCAAGAAGAAAAGGCAGAAAAGTTGACACATTTTGATTCAGTAACATGAAGCGAAGCCTATTTTGAATCCGAGCCCAAAAGACCATATGCATAAACTCTCATTCAAATTCCAGGATTACAACTATTTTAACGAGTGATAGATAGGTAATTTGATCAAATACTCCCAAATCAAACATTCAATGGTCCATTATACTTGACGTTAATCTATTAACCAACTTTACAAGACAACCATGTGACTCCAATTCATTTAAGGCCTTGGCATAATCTATGTGAATAGTAATTGGAATTCTATGAAATGACATAATGAACAAGCATGAAAAACTCACTTAGTTCAATTTTAAATTCGTATCACAGTGATCTGCACACTCCTGATTCTAGCTTATAATAGAAATCTTTGCCAATCTAAACAAACCAAACTTCAATTTTAAACAAATACACATGCTCAATCATACTAAGTGTCCATATATTTGCACCAATTAAAATGGCAATCATGAAACTTCAATTTCTGAACTAAGTCATCAACCTTCTCGACTAAACACATCCCAACCTTTCAGAATTAAAGTGACAAGTTAAAAGTAGAAAACAGATGCCATTAGCCATAATAATCCTCTATTCCTTAAATAAAACTTGCATTAAACTAGCAGATTCAACTACTAGTAAGACTTGATTTTTCAACTAACACTAAAGCTTAGGAATAAAAAATAAACAGAGACAAGAGGAAGAGCACTATTGGCTGAACCACAATCAATCTGAAGCTAAGAAATGCTATTTTCAGGCATATTGTTCATTAGCAACTTGAATACACATAATTCCCTTTCTAGATCCAAAATATAGCAGCTTAACAGCCTTAAATAATACCATTTAAAGGTTTAAAACAGTCTCTAAAAAAACTATGCTCAAACAAATTAAAATTCGATACTTCAAACAGAACAAGTGATATAAACGACTAAACTTGAGAAGCTAAAATAAAAATAGACACTGAACAAAAAGTAAAATCACATAGCTAATAGGCAACAGAGTGCTAGCATTAATCAACTTCCTTAACTTGAATTTAAAGACAACATCATAGCTTAGACAGAACTCCAATTCTCATTCTTGTTATGAAGGGAAAACCTGGATTTCAAGTCAAAAATAGAAAACTAAAGGGTCAGCAATAGAAACAACAGCAGCAGTAGAATCAGCATATAAATGACCAAGGAAAATAGTTTTGAATCCAATTTTGAATCAACAGAAGTATCACTGAATACCCAGCAAAATTTTAAACCAAGCTTTTGATTACCAAGCTCAGAATCAAACCATTTCAACCCTCAGATAAATCAACAATCATTTCAGGAATTGGAAATATAAGAAGCCACAAAAACTCAATAAAACAGTAAATATCAGTGTAATTCTCTGCCAATTTCTTTTTAGGTTTTTTTTAACTCTTCAATTTCTGCCTTGAAAGGCAAGAAAAGATGCCTTTATAGGCAAGAAAGTAGGGCAGCTTTCAGTTTCTATTTTTTGCTTTTTGCCTCTTCATGAATTTTTGTTTTTGCTTAGCTAGCCTTAAATAAAAGTCTGAAATTTAATTTAAACCTCCCACCCAGCTTCCTAGAAACTTCTCAGTTAGTTACTCCCAAGATTCCTCAAGGCTAAATCCCAAATTACCCCCTACAGCCCCTGAAATTACCCTCTCTTTCAAATAGTCCCTCGGGTTCGAATGACCCAACAAATGGGTCTACATAGACCCAAATCAAATCCCCAACTGGGCCTTTAGTTATTTAGAAGCCAATTAAATATTTGAGGACCTTTGGAATAGAACTTGACCCATAATTTTCCCACACAAAGAAATCTAAAACCATTTTTAAAAAATAGCCAAAACAAGAACAAAATTGACTGGACTAACCATCGCTGTAATTCAATTAAATCAGAGTCCTAAATTTATTAACTAGTGATAAAACATGATGATGAAACTAAGACAGTAATCATGTCGTGACCCAAATAAGATTGAATAACAGACAAATCCTGACTCGAATTCAGACTGAATTGTCCAGAAAAAGAAGAAAAGAAGAGGAACAGAAGCTGGCATATAGAGATGAATCGAATAGAGGAAGAACTTACCTAACAACACTTGACTTCGAGCCTAACTTTCTGACTTCATCGCCAAATAATATTAACCGCTTGTTCTTTATCAAGAACAAGCGGACAACACTATTTTGCAACAAAATCGACTCTAAACGTTTAAGAAAACTGAAGCAATCACCTTGGATGCTTAGATTTGGACTTAGTTCTTAGAGATTCTGATTTTGGATTCAAGATTCGAGAGATTTAAGGAGGATTTGAGGGAAATGATTCATGGATTCAGTATGAGGGTTCTCTAGTGGTTCCGTGGGATCATTTTGGTGGAGTTTGGGAGTTGAATCACCAATATCCATGGCGGATTAGGGTTGAGAAACTGAGACAGAGATGAGAGATGTGGGAGATGAAGAAGTTGACCCGTCTCTGAGGATGTTTGGACATATTAATTGTAATGGGGGGAATTCAGACCGGGCATATATGGGATTTGGCCCTGAGTTTAACGGGTGTGAGAGGGGAAAAAATTGGGCCTAGGTGAACTGGGGTTTAGAGAACAGCCCATACGAAATTTCCTTTCTTTTCTCTTTTCTTTCTTTTATTTTCTCTAAATTCCTTTTGTTTTCTTTTTCCTCTTCTTCTCTTTTTTTTTCAAAGTTAAATTAATTCCTAAATCAAAAGTACTAATTAAACCTAAATGGCAATTAACACAATTAACATATAAAAAGAAAAACTACTAAAAATCAAAATTAATACTAAAAGGTGCCAAATAACTATTTTTGTGATTTTCCCTTTTTATAAAATAACTTAATTACTTAATCATCCTAAAATGCTAAATTAAATTCTAAATGCAAGTGCACATATTTTTTGTATTTTTAATTAACTAAACAAAAATAAAAATGCATAGACAAATGCAAACAATTAGCAGAAAATGTCACAAAATCCATAAAATTGCAAATAATGAAAAGAAATTTATTTTTCTTTAATTTATGGGTAATTCATATAGGGCGAAAATCACGTGCTCACAGCAGCCCCTTTTTGCTCGGAAACACGAAGAGTATTCGTGCAAAGATAAAGCTAGCGTATACGAGCGATTTTTGCCCGTTTGAATACTCCGTGGGAAGAATTTTTGAAAGATTTGACCGCACCCTACTTCCGAGGTTGCCTACATATCCTTGGCTAAAAAGGAATCAGGTCAGTGTAGTTTAGGAATGTTTGGTAGCTGGGACTACCATGAAGTTATGATTTTACTGTTGCTGTTGTTGCTGCTACTGCTTGCTGAACCCTTATTACACTATATCAAAATAAAAAGAAGCTAGACTAAGCAATGATATATGCATTAAAAAAATCCTATCTATATTTTCAAACTTGCTCTTGCGGTTCTTGTTGCCTTGCTGACTTGTATTTTCCTGGTGAAATCCCTTTTTTGCCGCCTTGAATTGTAATCTGAGATGTTTTCCATTTCTCCAGGTGGATGCCTGATTGCTGAACTCGAAATTTTATTTTGGGATACTGCCCCTTTTTCCAAGTGAACGTCTGACTGCTGAAGTTGAATTATATTCCCCAGCTGTCACGACCCGGATTTTCCACACTCGGGAATCGTGATGGCGCCTACTAATAGGATCTAGGCAAGCCAACTTAATTTACTTCTTTTAGCAATTATCGATCATTTAATAACAACAACGCATAATATGATAAAGCGGAAGTCTCAATATATGATTAACTGGAAGAAATGCGGAAGTTTAACAAAATCATCTACCCAAGAACTGGAGTCACAAACTCACGAACGTCTAGAGAATTCTAAATACAACGTCTGAATAAAAACGTAACTCTGTTTGTTCCGATACAAAGGATAACAAACTAAAGTAAGGATAGAAGAGACTCCGGGCCATGCGGACGTCAGCAAGGCTACCTCGAAATCTCTGGACTAAAGTCAGCTCCCAATCAACTATTACTATCCAAAAGTTGCTCCGGCTCCGTAATCTGTGCAAAAAAGCACAGAAGTGTAGCATCAGCACAACCGATCCCATGTGCTGGTAAGTGCCTGGCCTAACCCCGGTGAAGTAGTGACGAGGGTAGACAGGACTACCAAAACCAACCTGTGCAACTCAATATATATATATATATATGCAATAGAATAGAATACAAAAACTTAACAAGTCAAGAGGGAAGGGAGCATTTTACAGGGGATGCAACAATCCGGATAACAAAACCAACAAATAAAAGGGTGAAAACGTACAACTGTAATATCAACGAGAGTAGAAATTCAACAATTTTCACGACACCATCCTTCGCGCTTTTACCCTCGTTCTCACCAGAACAATCAAATCAGGGCACGGAATGTTCCTTCGTGCATTAATAATAAAAAAAAGCACGGAATGTCCCTTCGTGCATTAATAATTGAAACATGGCACGGAGTGTTCCTTCGTGCATTAATAGTCAAAACATGGCATGTAATGTTCCTTCGTGCATTAATAGTCAAAACATGGCACAGAATGTTCCTTTGTGCATTAATAGTTAAAACATGGCAGAGAATGTTCCTTCGTGCATTAATAGTTAAAACATGGCACGGAATTTCCCTTCGTGCATTAATAATCAAAACATGGCACGGAATGATCCTTCGTGCATTAACATATTCTCAACACAAATCGTGTACGACATCAACCTTCGTGCTTTATCACTCTTCCTCACCCAAGCAACAATCACAACCAATGGGGCGAGGGGATAGACAAACAGTAAAGAGGTCCCGGCAAGGGAAACACAAGAAAACAGTTAAATCCCGGCAAGGGAACAACAATATACGAATACAGCCCGCCAAGGGAATAATCGCATTTGTTTCTCTTTCTTTCCTTTCTTACTCAATAATTACTTTATCATTCGAGCCAATGCTCCAAAGAGTTCACAAAATCATAGTTCTTTCTCATACTTTTCACATTATATAGAAATCATCAATTACACAAGTAAAAGTCACAAAAAAATTAAAATAAGCACAAATAAGGACTCACGGTCGTGCTAGACACCAGTGTATAGATACTCGTCACCATGCCTATACACCGTACTCGACAATTAGCAATTAGCAAACAATACTCTAATCCTATTCCCTCAAGCCAAAGTTAGATCAAACACTTACCTCAACTCCCACGGCTAGAATCAACCCACAACGACCGCTTTCCCTCTCGAATTCAGCTCCAACTCAATTAAATCTATGAAATAACGACTTTATAGTATCAATAATAGCTAAACAAATCAAACCCAATGCCTAAATATAGATTCCTAACCTTTCTCCCAAAAATTCCAAAATCGACCCCGGGTTTGCTTGGTCAAAACATGAGGTTCGAACCAATTTCATATCACCCTTTACCCCACGATCCCGAATATACAATTTGTTTTCAATTTCGACCCCAAAACGAGGTCTAAAACAAAGAAAATCGAAAAGCCTAACTCTACCCATTTTCCCCAATTTCAACCCTAATCCATGGGATTTAAGCTTAGAAATTCACTAATTAATGAAGAAAAATGAAGGAATTAAGTGGGGATTTACTAACCCAAGTGGTCTTGAAGAATGGGGGCTCCAATCGAATCCTAGAGCTTGGGGAAGAAGAGAGCGCGTGTGAATTTTGAGTGAAACCCGTATGTTTTGATTCTGGAAACTTAAAAATATAACTGGGCGAATTTGCCCAACGCGTTCGTGAGAGAGAGGTCGCATTCGCGATGGGCAACTAGACAGGGCATCGCATTCACGATTGGGGGAACGCGAACGCGAAGGGGAAAGCTGAGGGGTCCAGGAATTATTATACGCAAACGCGTGAAAAGCCACGCGAACGTGATGTAGAAACTGGTGAAGTTACACTTTCGCGAACAGTGGAATGCGAATGCGAAGAAGGAATCTCTGGGGTTCTGAAATTGGCTTACGCGATCGCGAAGGTTGTGACGCGAACGCGAAGAAGGGAACCTAGGAAGCATAGTGAATGCGAGATGAAGTCCGCAAACGCGAAGAAGGGAACACCTGTACAAAAATTGCAGAAAATCTGCTATCATCCTAAGTCCAAAACCATCCCGAACACCTCCGAAAACACTCCCAAGCCCTCGGGGCTCCTAACCCATCACACACACTAACTCGACAACATCCTACGAACTTAACCGAGCGATCAAATCACCAAAATAACATCATAAACGAGGAATCAAACCTCAAAATTAACACTTTTTCATCAAACTTCTTAAACTTTCACCTTTCGATATTTAGGTCCGAAACACGTCAAATGACGTCCGATTTCAACCAAATATCACAGAAAGCGCTTAAACCATATATAAGACTTGTACCGGGCATCGAAACCCAAATACGAGCCCGATACCACAGTATTCTAATCCATTTTCATTTCAAATTTCCATAAAAATTTCAGACAAACAATTTCTTTTTGAAATTCATTTCTCGGGCTCGGGACCTCGAATTTGGATTTCGCGCATAGGCCCAAGTCTCGTATTTTTCTACGGACCCTCCGGGGCCGTCCAATCATGGGTCCGGATCCGTTTACCCAAAATGTTGACCAAAGTCAACTTCAATCATATTAATATCAAAATTTATCATTTTCACACAGAATTCATATTTAAGCTTTACGGCTACGCGCCTGGATTGTGCATGCAAATCGAGGTGACTAAAAATGAGGTTTTCAAGGCCTCGGTAGCGCGGAAAAGAGAAAATAGGTGATTACCCTTTGGGTCGTCACATTCTCCGCCTCTAAAACAATCTTTCATCCTCGAACGGACAAATGAAAGAAGCAACTGAGTCAGGAAAAAGATGAGGATAACGGCTCCGCATATCAGACTCGGACTCCCAGGTCGGTGCCTTAGGAGGCTGACCTCTCCACTGAACACGCACTGAAGGAAAACTCTTCGACCTCATTTGTCGTACCTGCCGGTCTAGATTAGCTACCGGCTCCTCCTCATAAGACAGATCCTTGTCCAATTGGACAGTGCTAAAATCTAACATGTGGGCTGGATCACCGTGATACCTCCGAAGCATGGACACATGAAACACTGGATGCACGACTGATAAGCTAGGCGGCAAGGCAAGTCTGTAAGCCACCTCTCCCATACGATCGAGAATCTCAAATGGACCTATGAACCTAGGGCTAAGCTTTCCCTTCGTCCCAAATCTCATCATGTCCTTCATAGGTGACACTCTGAGCAAGACCCACTCACCAACCATGAAAGCTACATCCCGAACCTTACGATCTGCATAACTTTTTTGCCGTGACTGAGCCGAACGAAGCCTGTCCTGAATGATCTTGACCTTATCCAAGGCCTCCTGAACTAAATCTATACCCAATAACCGAGCCTCT